>MU190094.1:27754-40004 GCA_016904865.1 Pissodes strobi
ATTATTATTATTATTATTATTATTATTATTATTATTATTATTATTATTATAATTATTATTATTTCCTTATTCGCTCTGATAAGATGACTTATCAGGTACTAATCAACTGGTGGGAAAACGATTCAGTTCCTCCCACTCAGTTCAAAAATCTTCGGACTGTATGGCAGGTTTGCAGTAAGACTGCCTTTTGTCCATACGAAGCGTTATTGGTGCTTAATCCAATGGTTTTCAGGTTTCTGATGAAACTCTCTGAAAGTATCCCTTCTGCCGAGATTACGAATGGTATGGTGATCACACGTTGCAACTTCCAAACATGTTTAATTTCGATAGCCAAGTTCTCGTATTTTTTGGTTTTTTTCCGCTTCCACTTTCGCGATATTGTGAGAGAGTGGTACGGAAATATCTATTATAGTTCCAATCTTTCTTTGCTTATCAATCAGCACTATATCCGGTCTGTTGTAGTCGACAGTCCGATCTGTTGTAATAGGGCGGTCCCAGTAGAGCACGGCTTCCGAAGTCTCCAACACGGGTGAAGGCTGGTATTTGTAATAAGGGGGGCATGTCCGTAGTAGTCCATTGTTAAGAGCAAGTTGTTGATGTATTATCTTGGCCAGTTGGTTATGGCGACCAAGATATGCATTATTGGCAAGCATTTGACAGCCCGCCATGATATGTTCGATGGATTCACCGGCCACCCCGCATTTCCTACATTAGTCCTCCACACTTAGTCCAAGGCATTGCTTTTCATAATTTCTTGTTTTTATCACTCTGTCTTGGATAGCAATAAGAAATCCCTCAGTCTCAGGATAGAGTTGACCAGATTTAAGCCATCTCAGAGATGCATCGTTATCAATATTTTTGGCCTCTAAACTTCTCGGGTATATTCCGTGCATTGCCTGCTCTGACCATTCGGTGTATTCTTGTTGCCTTGTTTTAACCTCGAATTCCACCTGTTTATGCTGCAATTTCAAGAGTGTGAGGTTGTGGTCCTGTTCCGCCGCTAATTGCATGAGTGTGCCATTTGACTGGAGAAACCTTGATCTCATATTTTGTTCTTGCGAACGACAGAGGTTGTAGATATTGACCATCCCTCTTCCCCCTTGTCTTCGTGGTAAATATAAACGTCTTACTGATGCATTGGTATGCAGGCAACGAAATTTAGTCATTGTTCGTCGTGTCAATCGATCGATTTCGTTTAAGTCTGCGTCAGACCATTTCAGAATCCCAAACGTATGAGTTAGTACAGGAACCGTTGTTGATTTTTTCCAGAAAGCTTAGTGTTGGGGAAACACCCCAACACGTGTAGAAACTATCGTTTTTCACCGTATAGTTTGGTGATAACACCCTGTATGTATGTAGAATGAATGAGCCATAATAAACTCAAAATAGATTTATTTCACCCCGGGTACAATCCAATTTGTACATTTAAATCAGCAAATGTCAAGTTCTTTAATGCTCCTTAGTCCAACCCTAGACGGATGATCCCTTAGTTCGAACCTGTACAGCAGTACTGTCAGTCTAAGAGATTACAATAGAGCCAACTTTCACTAGGAAAGGAAAACGTTTGTAATCGTTTTCAAGTTAATGTATTTTTGTCTCCGTCAGAATCAGTCTGTCAAATAAAGAAAGAAAACAGCTTCTACCCTTGTAATTTCAAATGAATTCGGCAAAGCGCCAAATCCCCACTCTACTTGATCGTGGCGCCAGTGGCCGCTCGACGAAAGAAATTATTCAATTCAGTGCTCTGCAAACTGCAAACCTGAAAACACTCCACGTTGCTGGGTCGGTCGTGCCACCGACTAGCAAGTGCCTCTTCGCGCCAAAAGGTCAAATTCCTTTTTGGGCCAATTTCTCTTGTATGCACAAATATTAGAGAATATTTCGTGCACCTCAGTTATCTTTGTCCAAGGTTGGACAAAGACCTCCTTTTGAGCTTTTTTAAAGCAATTCTTCGAAGTTAGAAACGATAGCATCCCCGTTCCCGTTGGAAATTGGAACATAAAATGGCGGAAGGCAGACTGACATTCCTCGTCGAATTCCTGTAAAGCAAGGCAGGTAAAGCAGTCGAAGCGAAAAGGTATGCTGTGTGAAAGTCGCTTAGTTTGAGAACGAAGTATTAAAATAAGAAAGATAAAAACTAATTTTTAAATCAAACAATCAAGATTCTTCAGTGGACATTTCTAAATTTAAGAAACCTTCTGTAATTGTAGTTTTATACTTGAACGAATGATGAGTGATTGAAAGTTTTAGTCTAAGAATTGTACATATATATTTTCTATTTAACATAAAAAACACTGTTGATTTATCTCCATTATATTTAAATGCAATTTACACCTGCATTATTAAATTATATCAACACCGAATACATGTTTCAATTTCTCTCATCACCCTATGTTATACTGTCCATTAAAAGTGGTTAATTAAAATACCACACTCTTCTTTATGGTTTTAAGCAATAATAAAAGAATTTGTTTATCCCGACCATAAAATTGGCCTCATTCGAGCCGGATTTTCATAAATTTAAAAATAAATTTGCTCCAGATCATAAATTTGATCCGATCGAGCAATTGAGCTCATTCGAGCTAAATTCTCAAGGTCCTTCGAAAAATATTGAATTGAAACGTGTAAAAAGTGATATAAAATATTTGATTTGAAATATTTCATTTGATTTGTTGTCTTATTGATGTAGTTAGTTATTGTTTACTGTAAATTGAATTAGGTATTTACTGTAACTCTTTGTCGCACCATTTTGTTGTAAATCGATGGACTTCCTGCAACCAGTAGGACTCTAGACACTACCAGGGCTGCTCAAAAAGTGAAAGACTTTCATGGTAAGTGATACGAAACTCTGTAATTGACTGTTAAATAAAAACTTGTGTACTGTGTTTATTTCCTCATTGATATGTTGTTATATATGCACTGTTTATATCTGTACTTTATGTTGTGTTGATATTATTGCATTTCTATTGATATTTGTATATTTTTTGTACTGTGTGTTTTTAAAAATATTTCATAATGACGTATGAACAATTGAAAGCACAGCGAACCAGTGTCAAGGGTCAGATCACACGAATAAGGAGTTGGATGCATGCAAATGCAGACAGAGAGAGTAATATTAAGCAGTTTGTATTAAAACATAATAGATTAGAACTTGCCTTCAGCAAATATAATCAGATTCAAGACTCGATTGAATGTATTCCTGCAGAGGAAACACTTGACACTGAGGTTCGTGAGGAAGTGGAACAGGCTTGCGAAGATTTATTAGTTCAGATACAAGAATGTATTGAAAGGTTAACTCCACACACACAAGTTGTTCCAAGTTCTCAAAGTGTAGCTCATCAGAGCCCCTCTCCCCCTTCTGTAAGATTACCAGAGATAAAGATCAATCCTTTTAATGGTAAAATATCTGAATGGAACTCTTTCATTCAATTGTTTGACACATTAATCACAGACAATGCCTCGATCACCAATATACAAAAATTTATGTACTTAAAATCATTTTTGAGAGACGAACCTCTAAAAATCATTGAAAGCTTACTCGCAACGAATGATAACTTTGAAGTTGCAATTAACTTATTAAAAGAGAGGTACGAGAATAATTTGACGGTGATTAATGCTCATTTTATCTCACTATTAGAAATAGACTCTGTTGTCAAATGTACTGGTCCTAATTTAAGAAAATTTGTAACTGATCTAAAGAAAAATCTTGATTTAATTGATAATCTTAATTATTCTCACGAACAACTCTGGGAATTTCTCTTAATTTATTTATTTGAGAAAAAATTGGATTTTGGCACTCGTAAAGCCTTTGAGACAGAGCGAGATATTAACATGTTGCCAAATCTCACTCAATTTCTTGATTTCTTACACAAAAGGTGTACTATATTAGAAAACTTGTCTTCTGTAGACAGTACTCAAAAAAATCCTACAAAAGGAGTCTCGTTACATGCTAATAATCCACAGGATTCAGTAAAGCAACAGAATAAAACATCTCTTTGCAGGTTCTGTAGCTCAAACTCTCATAAAATATATATCTGTGAAAAATTTAAAAAGTTAAGCTTGTTTGATAAGCAGAAAGTTGTAGAAAGTAAGAAACTTTGCTTTAACTGTCTCGGTACCAGTCACTCGAGAAGTAAATGTACCTCCACTCGAAGATGTTCTTTGTGTGCTCAGAAACATCACACTCTTTTGCATAACTCTCAAGTACACACACCTCAATATGGTTTCAATGGCCATAATTCTCCCTCTTTTCAAGATAATGTTTTTGATAATCAAAACTCAGCAGCCCATGGTACTCAAAGTGATCAGCCTATAGATAGGCACTCTCTCGACAGAAGTCAGTCATGTCTCTTTCAAGAGCATGATACCTTGCCTCCTCAAAATAGAGGACCCCCTCAAATACCTGAAGATAGGTGTTTCCTTAGATATCTCTAAATAGAGACCTCCCTCAAGTGCCTCTGAATAGAGATCCCCTCAGATGCCTCTGAATAGAGCCCCCTCTCAGATATCTCCAAATAGAGATCCCTCTCAGACACCTCAAAATAGAGCTCCCCCTTTGATACCTCAGAATAGAGCCCCTCGTTTTAATGCAAATGCAGATAGTCAGTCACAAGTTACAAATTCATTAAACTTATCCACTCTCTCGAATAATAATTCTCATGTGTTGTTAGCTACTGCTCGTGTAACTCTGTTTGCTGCGAATGGACACCCTGTTCAAGCAAAAGTTCTCTTAGATTCTGCAAGCCAGAACTCTTTTGTAACCAATCAGCTCGTAGAGAAGTTAAACTACGTTCCCTACAACAAATCACTTCATATAAGTGGAATTTCTCAAGGTAGCATGAAGTCAAACAAGATGGTTGATATGAGGCTATACTCTAATGTGTATCATAACAGAAGTTTTAAGCTGACTTGTGCTGTACTAGACAATATAACTTGCAAACTCCCGCAAGTCCCCATTGATAAAGGTAAAATCAATATCCCCAGTCAGTTTACGTTAAGTGATGAGTATGCTTCCCCATCAGACATTGATATGTTGATCGGTGCCGATCTCTATTATGTTTTGATGTTAAATGGTGTATATAGTTTAGGTAAGAACCTCCCTGTCTGTCTTGCAAAACACTCATTTAGGATGGGTAATTGCAGGAAACGCTCCTGTTTTAAATCCTCGTTTGAACAATAGTTCAACTCATCTCAGTGTATATAGCCCTGCACGTAGAGACGTGTACAGTGGTGTATGTTTGAATAATAGTTCAACTCCTCTCAGTTTTGATAATCCTGCACATAGAGATGTGTACGGTGATGTATGTGTGAACAATCGTTCAATTCCTCTTAGTGTTAACAACCCTACACGTAGAGACGTGTACGGCGGTGTTCCTCTGTGTGTTCAATCCTCTGAACAAAACTCTCTCAATAATTTAGTTAATTCACCCCTCATGCCACCTTTTGAGCATAGAAAGTTGTATGACTCATTCTCTAGTGTTAGAAAACGGAATCATCGTTTGTATCATAAGCAAGTGTTACCCTCTTTTGCCCGAGTATGACAATACTCAAGGATTGATGAGTTAATGTAATTGAGATTATGTTAAATGTTGTACTTTGGGAAGTGCCCTCTCTATTAACGCGCGTTCTTTCAGCGTGTTTTTAGAACTCTGCATGTAATGCATGTTAGATTTTTGCGTGTCTCTATAACTCAAGGCGGTGTTGCCGTCGTTCCCGTTATACTTAAAGAAGTATCCTCTGTTTGTTGATAAGTCAAGGCAGTGTTGCCGTCGTTCCCTGTCATACTGAAAAAAAAGTATTCTCTGTTGTCTGTTGATAAGTCAAGGCGGTGGTGCCATCGTTCCCTTTAATACTTAAAGAAGTATTAGTTGTTTGTGTTTCTAAATAGAATAAACCTCAGGCGGTGTTGCCGTCGTTCCTTTTAATTCTTAAAGAATTATTCATTTGTTTTTGTTCTGTAAATAGATTGTATTTATTTCTCAGTTGGAGTTCTTACGCTCTCTCTTTCTCGTTAATGAAGATGGGATCTTCATGGCGGGGGAATATGTTGGGGAAACACCCCAACACGTGTAGAAACTATCGTTTTTCACCGTATAGTTTGGTGATAACACCCTGTATGTATGTAGAATGAATGAGCCATAATAAACTCAAAATAGATTTATTTCACCCCGGGTACAATCCAATTTGTACATTTAAATCAGCAAATGTCAAGTTCTTTAATGCTCCTTAGTCCAACCCTAGACGGATGATCCCTTAGTTCGAACCTGTACAGCAGTACTGTCAGTCTAAGAGATTACAATAGAGCCAACTTTCACTAGGAAAGGAAAACGTTTGTAATCGTTTTCAAGTTAATGTATTTTTGTCTCCGTCAGAATCAGTCTGTCAAATAAAGAAAGAAAACAGCTTCTACTCTTGTAATTTCAAATGAATTCGGCAAAGCGCCAAATCCCCACTCTACTTGATCGTGGCGCCAGTGGCCGCTCGACGAAAGAAATTATTCAATTCAGTGCTCTGCAAACTGCAAACCTGAAAACACTCCACGTTGCTGGGTCGGTCGTGCCACCGACTAGCAAGTGCCTCTTCGCGCCAAAAGGTCAAATTCCTTTTTGGGCAATTTCTCTTGTATGCACAAATATTAGAGAATATTTCGTGCACTTCAGTTATCTTTGTCCAAGGTTGGACAAAGACCTCCTTTTGAGCTTTTTTAAAGCAATTCTTCGAAGTTAGAAACGATAGCATCCCCGTTCCCGTTGGAAATTGGAACATAAAATGGCGGAAGGCAGACTGACATTCCTCGTCGAATTCCTGTAAAGCAAGGCAGGTAAAGCAGTCGAAGCGAAAAGGTATGCTGTGTGAAAGTCGCTTAGTTTGAGAACGAAGTATTAAAATAAGAAAGATAAAAACTAATTTTTAAATTAAACAATCAAGATTCTTCAGTGGACATTTCTAAATTTAAGAAACCTTCTGTAATTGTAGTTTTATACTTGAACGAATGATGAGTGATTGAAAGTTTTAGTCTAAGAATTGTACATATATATTTTCTATTTAACATAAAAAACACTGTTGATTTATCTCCATTATATTTAAATGCAATTTACACCTGCATTATTAAATTATATCAATACCGAATACATGTTTCAATTTCTCTCATCACCCTATGTTATACTGTCCATTAAAAGTGGTTAATTAAAATACCACACTCTTCTTTATGGTTTTAAGCAATAATAAAAGAATTTGTTTATCCCGACCACTTAGTGTTCATGATTTTTGTTAGCCTGTGACTATATTTCTCAGTAAATATTTTCTTCAGTTGGGTGTGATCTATCCTTTGATTTTGCGGAGCTCCCAGATATTTGTAGGTTTCTCCTGGCGGAAGGGTTTTAATGTCAAAGTAGGAGTGCTCTTATTCCACTACCTCTCCCTTTTTTATGTTAATGATAGCGCATTTATCCACTCCAAAAGACATCTTGATATCGTCACTGAAAAGTTGAACAGTGGTCAGTACTTGGTTTAACTTGCCGATGTTTTCTGCATAAAGTTTCAGGTCATCCATATACAAGAGGTGTGATAATTTTCGGCTGTTTTTGGTGTTCAGCTTGTAACCTCTATTTGTTTTTCGAAGTAGCGTTGACAATGAGTTCATGGCTAAACAAAACCACAGCGGTGACAAAGAGTCTCCCTGAAATATACTCCTAGAGATACGGACATTTCCTGCCTTGTTATTTTGGACGAAAATGTTTGTTTTCCATCTGCCCATGAGATGTTTGACCATATTTATTACTGTTGGACACACCTTGTATATTTCCAACACTTTGACCAACCAATCATGAGGAACCGAATCAAACGCCTTAGCGTAGTCGATGTAACACATGCTTACGTTTCTCTTTCGAATTTGAGCCTGTTTGAGGAGTATCGCATCTATTGTTAGTTGATGCTTTGTACCCATATATCCTCTCACACAACCCATTTGTTCTTCCTCTAGGATATTATTAGTAAGGCAGTGTTCGTATATCTTGTTGCTAACGATTGATGTAAACAGTTTGTAGATGACGGACAAACACGTTATTGGTCGGTAGTTTTTAGGCTCGGTCGGTTCACCTTTCTTTAGCAGCATGTAGGTGTTTCCCTCTATTAAGAATTCCGGAAATTTTGTCGGGTCCTTTAAAACATCTGTGAAACACAATGCTAGGCTACTGAACGAAGCCGGAAAATATTTTATCCAAAAATTATGGAGTTTGTCCGGGCCCGGTGATTTCCAGTTGCCAGTTTATTATTATTATTATTATTATTATTATTATTATTCTTATTATTAATATTATTATTATTACACTTGGCCATGTGGCCTTCGCACTCCCTCAAAGGGGAACATTCACTCATCCCAGATATTCTAGATATCAAAAGGATTGAGCTCTGGTGTGACCCTTTCCATGTTATCGGGTCCTGGATGGTGGTCGGTCTTCTGTGCCCATGAACTTCCTAACGACCCGTGCAGTCCCTAGTAACACCGCCTTCTGCATGATTTTGTAGAGGTGCTCACTTAGTCCTAGTTGTTTAAGGTTTTCTAACAAAGCTTTTGGAATAAGTCCCGTTGACGATATTATTATTGGAACCGTTCTGACACATTGCATCTCCCATTGCCTTTTAATCTGCTCCTGAAGGTCTCGATATTTTACGATCTTCTCGTTGGATTTCGTTTGTAGGTTGCTGTTGTTTGGTATGGCCACGTCAATAAGCGTCGTTCTTCTTAACCGTTTGTCCACTAAAATAAGATCCGGTCTATTATTGACAGTTCTTTGGTCGGTGAGAACAGTACGGTCCCAATACAATTTATATTCGCCATTCTCAAGTACTGGCTCTGGTGCGTAATTGTAGTAAGGAACTTTCTCCGTCGCCACAAGATTTAGTTTCACTGCTAGTTCTTGGTGCAGTATTTTTCCAACGTTGTCATGTCGTGCTTTATATTCTGTTTGTGCAAACACCTGACATCCTCCCGTTATGTGTTGAATGGATTCTGTCGCTTGGCAATCATATCGACACCTGTCGCTCTGTACTGAGGGATCCGAAACAATATACTTAAGGTAATTTCTGGTTGGGATCACTTGGTCTTGTATAGCCAAGAGGAATCCTTCTGTTTCAGGAAACATTTGTCCCGAAGTGAGCCAGTAGTTCGACGCGTAATTGTCGACATATTCCTGACCAACCTCGTTGACGTGTCTCCCGTGCAGTGGTTTTTCTGCCCATGATCGATGTTTTTCTTGATCAGTAACGTGGTGAGTATCTATTTCGCGATCTCTCAGTTTTAGTGGTGTTAAGTCGTCTATTTCACATATAGCTTGATGAAGAGCGGACGACCCAGCCTTTTCTAGAAAGAAATTTCGTAGTAGTGTAATTTGTCGATCCATTTGTTTGCCAATATCCGTTAATGCTCTACCGCCCTGGTGTCTTGGGAGCGTAGTTCTCTCGACAGCACTTCGGGGATGGTGTTTTTGGGCCTTTGTTAATAGTGTCCTTGCCTTCCGTTGCAAGTTCTGGATGTCCGTCTTGCTCCACGCCACTATACCAAAGGAATATGTCAACGCAGTACAGGCATACGTATTCAGAGCTTTAAACAGGTTTTTACTGTTAAGGCTAGTTTTCAATATCCGCCTTGCTCTTGTTGTAAACTCAGAAGTGATTTTTTCCTTCATAGTCCGGTGATCTATGCGTGTTGCCTGCAGCATTCCCAAGTATTTGTAGGTGTCATTTTCTTCCATCGCCTCTATCGTTTGACCATCCTGCATCTCGAAGGATCCAGGCTGCACTTTTCCTTTTACAATGTTGTTAATACGACACTTGTCCAGCCCAAATTCCATTCCTATATCATTAGAGAATTCTTCCAGTATGTTCAGCATCTGGTCAAGTTGGTTTCGGGTGGCTCCCAGTAGTTTTAAGTCATCCATATAAAGCAGGTGATTGATTCTTATAAGCTCTCTTCTGTTCTTCTTAAGAGCAAATCCATAAGCAGTGGAATTTAATCTCGATGATAAAGGGTTCATGGCTAGGCAGAACCAAAGTGGGCTAAGAGAATCTCCTTGGAATATGCCCTTACGAATCGGAATTGTGCTGGTCTCAATAGTTTCTCCAGTAGGCAGTTGTAGATGCATAGTTGTTCGCCACACTGCCATAGTGTTTTCTAGGAGAGTCACGATACGTTCGTCGACTTTGTAGATCTTAAGGACATTTATAAGCCATTCATGTGGGATTGAATCGAAGGCCTTTTTGTAATCGACGTACGCAGCATAAAGATTTCTCTTGTTACCATAAGCTTGGTTACAAATTACGGAGTCTATAATGAGTTGCTCCTTACAGCCCATAGCTCCCTTAGTACATCCTTTTTGTTGAACAGCTATAATATTGTTGTTCTCGCAATGCTGGTATATGCGTTCTGTAATACATGCTGATATAAGTTTGTACATAGTTGGCAAACAAGTAATTGGCCGGTACTTTGATGGATCGTGTGTATTTTGCGAATCTTTTGGTAGCAAGAATGTTGATCCTTGAGTGAGGAACTTAGGCAATTTGTTAGGCTCCACCAGTAGATCATTTATTAATATGGTAAGTTGTTCGTGAGTAGCCCACAGCTTTTTAATCCAATAGTTATGGAGATGATCTGGTCCAGGAGCCTTCCAATTGTGGAGGCCTTTAATTATCGTGGAGACTTCTTCTGTGGTAAACGGCTGATGATGCATACGTTCGAAATCTTGAGATTTTTGTCTCTCTTCATCCATCCATCCTGCCTGGTTGTTACATGTGGTCACAGTCGTTAGTTGGCCACTCCAAAATGTTGTTATGTCGTCTTTGCTTGGATAGTTTTTCTCACCGGGACTAGTTAAAGAGTTAAGTTTTCTATAAAAAGATTTCTCCGAGCGCACGAAAAGAGCGTTATCCTGTTTTCGACTGTTGCTGGATTTATATCTTTTTAACCGTCCTGCGTAGACCGACAATTTTTGTTTAAGACTGTCCAAACATTCCTCAGGCGTACGATTTTCTGGATCATGTAAGGCATGACGATGGTGACGACCCATAATGGTTGTTACCTTTTTACGGATTTCAGATGTTTGCACTCCTCCGACAAATGCAGTTAGCTGGCCTATGTCTTTCCGGATAGATTCAATTTTGTTTTGTAGCCGTCTTGCCCACGGGGGTTGTCCCATTGGTACCAAATTGTTCCTTTCACGCTTGACATGTTGTTTGACACCTAGAGTTCTAGTGACAGCAGTTGCAGCACAGTAAAGCAAGAGATGTATTTGTTCTAAAGTGCTAGCTGCCAGTAAGTGCTCCGGTAAAATTCTTCTGTTTAACAGTTCAAGGGTTTTGGCCAATCTGCGCGAAGAGTTAACTTTTGGTATTTGGGACCTCAACAGTGGGTTTGTTCCATCGTACTCCGCCAAAGCCCTGCCAAACTCTGCCTGTAGTTTTATCAGGTCATTTTCAGTGTTCTGCGTAATATTCGCATCTCTTTCAGGCTGCGTTTCCGGGTTAATTTGGAGTTGTTCATCTTCTTCTTCCTCGGAGTGTTGTGTTTCCGGAAGGGGATGGTTGTCATTAAGCTCCAATTCAATTTCTCGTTTTATGGTTGTTAATCGAGTTTGTGGGATCAGGTTGTTCCTCATAATGACACGGTATTGATCTGCAACACGCTGTTCGGTCACATTTAGTTCTGGATATATCGCACAGAACGCGGCATGAAGTTGTTGCCGATATCCGATCATTTCTCTCTCGTTATTAGTAACTCTATAGAAGATACGCATTATGGTTTCATTGATAGACGTAGTCCATTTCATGCGCCTTCTTGGTAGTCCCGCTTGGGTGAGCACTGGCTGAATTTCCCGTGCAGCACCTTCAGCAGGCGGAGCTTTCGGTGGTGAGTTGCTCCTTTGTCGGGCTGTAACTGTTTGAATGACAGGGGCCCGCCTCCTCAGCACCCTGCCACCGACGTCCCGCATGCTGTCATGTCCAGCGCCGGCTCCAGACATGCCCTGGCGATCCCCAGGCAGCGGCATTGTTCCGAGGCTTCTACTTCGTCTACGCTCCATTTTCATGGGTTATGCTGGTTTTTTGTCCACGAGAGGGTAACCCTCTTGCCCCCGACTGATCCGATGACCAGCCGCAGACATCCCCATCGCAAGGGGCCGCGTCCGGTAGGGGTACCAGCAATTATTATTATTATTATTATTATTATTATTATTATTATTATTATTATTATTATTAT
>MU190095.1:0-18867 GCA_016904865.1 Pissodes strobi
CATCTGCATCAGTTTAGCTAGATAGCTAAAAGCAGAACGGCTTCGAATAATACAATCCACGTATTTCGAGACACCAAGTCAGGGTCAGGAACAAGCAGAACGCATCCGGCCAATCAGTGCTTTCTACAGAAACTGCAGGAAACAGTCAATCTGGGGTATTTTATAATTTTAGGGCCCCTAAAATTACGATCTTTAATAACTGAAATTTATAAAAAACTGGTCAGCAGATTTCGACCAGGTTTGTGTTAAAATTCATAATTTTTATTTAGACAAGCGGTAATGTTAAGTTTTTGTATAACTAACTATTTACAATATTTGCCCTCTACGCAAGGGATATTTCAGTAGTGGGGATAAGTTCACGCGCCAAGGGAGAAGGGACGCGTCCTCGTCTTCTTGATAATACTTGTTCCCCAACTCTCTCCCAAGCAAGTCGCGATAGTTCTCGCTCCCCGTGGCACTCGGCCATGGAAGACTTGTTCCTTGATTATCTCACAAGTATGTCACTATAGTAAGCGTTCCCTGTAGCACTCGGCCATGTAAGTAAACTCGCTATTTCACAGTCACTCTCTCCCAAAAGCTGAAAGTTAAACGGCGTTTTTGGCACTAGGCCAATATTACCTCTGCTTTCTTATAACATAAAGCTTCCCAAAAGTGCTATTTCAATTTCTCGTAGTGTAGCCTATGCGTTTCCAGCATAGCGTGTTTTATAATCCATTTTGTTGCGTGAATTGAAACCGCATTTCTGCATAAGCATCCCTGTCATGCTCTCTTTTTCAATTAAAGTTTCCTCTTACACACTCATACAGTGTGATGTTTTCCAGTGCAAATTACTCTGCAAGGTAAAATAAACCCTCGACCCCATTGCGCTACCAACA
This sequence comes from Pissodes strobi, assembly GCA_016904865.1. Classification (NCBI taxonomy): domain Eukaryota; kingdom Metazoa; phylum Arthropoda; class Insecta; order Coleoptera; family Curculionidae; genus Pissodes; species Pissodes strobi. The sequence goes on from MU190095.1 coordinate 876, forward strand.
GAAGTTATTTATGCATATAACTGCATATTCTCAATTCACGTCAACTTGAGTCATTCTTATTTACAAGAAGTTGAAGTGCATTGCATATAGAAGCTAGGGAGAGACTTAGTAGGTGTTTTTATGTGACGTTCCCTGTGATTGAAGATAAACTGCTCACCGATTGAACGTTGTTCGTCAATTGTTGAATATATTGTACATAGTAGCTTATTGTGGACATTAAGGTAATATTTATACATTTATTATTACTTGTATATTACTGTATTTCATCTCAGCGTTATCTCAGTTAATTAAGCTCACACTGAGTAGTTTTGTAGGAGCTTTAACAAACATTTAACTATGTTTAGCTGCAAGGTTGTATTTATACCCGTATATTTTGTTAGGATTAAAATTGTTTATACAGTTCTTTAGTCTTGTAAGTATTGTTATTCTGATATTGTGTGAAGTCGATACTTAGCACCGACAGAAATTGTCTATATACTAGCACCGTCAGAATTAAATACTTTAATTGTTTATATTTGTTTGGTTACGAGCTTTAAGTTGTTTTCAAGTAAAATAACATATTAAAATATTCATATAATGCTAAAGGTTTATGTTTGATTTTCAAATTCACTTTAGATTTTGCCCCTATGGTAATTTATACTGCCCATGTGCAGTCTCTGTTTGTTTAGAAAATCGACCAAGATCGAATCTACAACAACAAATGGTGTAGCTCTATTTGTTCAAAAAACTATTTGATCATGTCTGAAAATATATCGATTTAATTCTTATTAAATTATTATTCCACGCCAGCGCCACTCTGATTGTATTCAATACATGGTAATCATATGACCATTAAATTCTCGCATTAACCCACCTCGGACCGTCTCTTATCACGGTTAATATTAACTATACGCCTAAGAGGCTCTATATTTAATTTGGAAGCAGAATGGCTTCGAGCAATCCCAAACAGATCATCTTATAGCCCAGCCAGTTTAAAGACTTAATCTGTAAGCAGAACGAATCTGGCCAATCACAAGAAGCATAATATCGAAACCAATTTTAGACACGCTTATATAGCTATGAAACCCTTGCATTTTGATCTGTAAAAATCAATTGACTAAAAACATAATAAGCAGATTTTAACAAAGTTGGCCTCAAACTTCACATTTTGTATTTAAAAAACTAATGGCATCAAATTCTTATGTAACTTTTTTGTTATTTACTTCAAACAGAACTGTATCTCATTAGTGTATGGCGCCAAAGACGACAGGAAGAGATCCTCCTTTCCTTTTTAATAATTCGTTATATTCTCAAATAGAGTCTAGTAAAAGTACTGTTACTTAAAGGATCGGAAAAGTCGTTAGTCGCTCTTAAATATCGACATTATCGACTGTAAGTGATCTCGGTGGCACACGTCCACGTTAGCTGCAAAATGAGAGCCGCAAAGACAAGCGGTGCCCGTGGCGCCCATTCATATAACCTAGCCTGTATTCCTATCTTTATGATGATTTCAGTTTAGTTAAATATACCCTCCTTGAAGTATTCACGCTTAAAGCGTGCTTTTTTCACTATCCGTGTGTATTCATGCGTGCTTTAATAGAAGTTCTCATTACATTATTTTTCGTAAATCGAAAGCCCCTCTTGTACATACACATATACAATGCCATGTTTTCAAATGTAGAAAACCATCGCATAACTAGTTATAAAGTCATTATATGATCAATAGTTCCCAACAGCAAAATGGTACAAATAAAACTATTATCTTTTCTTACACCAGCGTTCAATATAATTTTTGACGATCTCACCTAAGTAGTGTAGGATCGTACTCAAGTAAAAGGAAGGAACACATCAGAGATAATAATTATTTCATCTCTGGAACACATATATACCCATTGTACAAAGACATCAAAGTAATATAGGAGCAGTACTTCAAAGTGACTTTTAATTCACTGGTTTCATCGGTGTAACGAGCTTGAGCTTTCAATGACTAGCGAACACGGTTATAAACCATAATGACAATTGGGTGGGCAGGACTTAGAGGGTTTGTTTACGTACGCACGCGTCAGTCGAAAATACAAAAATAATGTCTTCACGCTCCAGTGAATTGCTTCCAACAGATCTAGTGATGCTAGATGATGTGCTTATGATACGATGCCCCGGGTTCGATACCCGTGGCAAGACATGTTTTTTTTATTTTTTTTAAGGTTATGTTTGCTTCTTTTTTTAAATTTGGGTTAGTTTAGACATTCCAAAATAGTAAACAAACCCCTTTAAGTCCCGCCCACCTGACTGTCATTATGGTTTATAATCCTGTTCGCTAGAGGCGAGTCTTTCATTGCTGTCACCTGGTGATAAACTACTTAACGATTGAACTATGGTCGTCAGTTGGTGAACATAATGTTAATGTAATAGTTGCCTATTATGGACATTAAGGTAATACCTAAGTTGCGGTTTGGAACCTTCGACAAAATACACTTAAATAGAGTGTTTCCAGTCCACATTACCGAAGCATCAAAGCCAAACACGTCTTAGTTGAAAGTAGAGCAGAACTATAAATACGCGTTGTTCCACATTTACCCTCACCATTAACAATTTTGGATATTTCCCGGCGTCTTTGTTATTCCTCGGCCATTTGGTATATTTTTTTAAATAAAACTATAAAACCAAGAAATGTTATTAAATTTCAAAGTCGCTACACGTGTTCTCGATTTTTGTTTGAAAACGAATATTTATGCGCATTTTCTCAATGTTTTAATAACAGGCAAAAAACTGTAATGTACCAAAAAAATTATGCAAAATGCATATTTGCTTAAATATAGGTATTTGTAACTTCAAATTTTAAAATTTTATTTCCTTAATTAATTCAATTAAATTTGTTTGATTACTATCACGATTAGAATTGAAAAACAGCAACCTTATTTTCTGTGTTACCCTATTTTTTGGTATTGTGGTAAATGGTGTATCTTTGGGGTGTTTTTCCTATAAGTTAAATAAAACAACCTTCCCCTTTAAAAATCAAACTGAATCTATTTTATCTATTAAAAACATGCATGTAATTAAAAATGCTTATTAAGCAAAACAATATCCTTATTGCTAACTTATTGTAAATAACCTAGTTTAATTAGCTTACGTCTCTAATTGATTATTTTAAATATGCATACTTACTATAATACAGAGTGTTTTTATTTTGTCCTACACTACACCTCCTACGGCAATTTAAAAAAACCACAAAAAAATGTTTAGTGTACCTACTCGAGATATCTTTATTATACAGTTTAACTCTATTTTGGTGATTTTTTTTTTATTTTATTCCCTAAAGAAATTTCAATATTTGGTAACTTGTCTTCTATTACCACATATGGACCGTTAAAGATTAATTTGTTCTATTTTATTACCGGTTTCATTTTTCACTACAACTTGATCGCATTTTGTATACGTTCTTGTGTTAATTTTTGCATCGTGAATTAAGTTATTTTTAGCATCTTCCCAAGCCTTCTATAATCTATATTTTAATTCTAGTGGGTAATTATCAAAATTATACAATGGTTCCGTACCCCTATTGATATTTGAAGGAAGTTTACACTGCTTACCAAAAACAAGTTTGTATGGAGTGTACTTTGTCTTAGTGTGCACTGTATTATTAATTGCAAAACACCAGAATTGCACCCAACCGCTCCAACTGCCAGGTTTTTGCTGCTTGCATTCGCAAATAAGCTCCTAAATTTTTATGTGTATTCTCCAAAGAACCTAATGTTTGGTGATGATAAGCTGTTGATGAAAGCTGATTAATCTGTAAAATTTTGCAAGCCTCCTTTAGGGTTGTAGCTATTAATTCTGTTCCTTGATCTGACACAACTGTTTCAGGTATCCCGTATCATAAAATAAAGTTTTCGACAAAAGATCTTGCAACTGTTTCTGCTATTTTATTTTTGATAGGGTAACCTTCGACAAATTTTGATAATTCACACTGCAATGTTAGTATATATTTATTTTTATCTATATCTTCTGGCAAAGGTCCTACAAGATCCAAAAATATTTTTTGAAAAGCAGACGTAGCAGTTGTGGTTATTGACATCGGCTCAACATTAGGCCTAGAATGTTTAAACCTTTGACACTTATCACAACGCTTTACAAAATTGCTAACATCTGCATGTAAACTTGGCCAAAAATAGTACTTTTCTATGTTATTATACATTCTGTTAGTGCCTGTATGACCTCCGCTCGGTAAATTATGAAAATCATTTAATATTATATGACACATTTCTATATCGGAGGTTCTTTGTACATCTTTTATAACTGAAATCTTTATATTAGCCATTTTTAATTATAATATTTGTTAATTGCGCATTATTTTTGTTTTTAAAATATATATTTCTGGTACCTTATTTTTTATACAAATCTCTTTAAAATCTCTCAACCTAGGATTCTTAATTTTTAAAACTTTTTCTTTCTCCGCAAATACACTCGCCGTCATAAAATTCCGCCACCCTGAAATTTTGGCCCAGTTTGATAATTTTATAACTTTTTTATTTTTTATCCGATTTTCATGATTTTATTATCAGTTTGTAGATCCGTTTATTGTGTTTTCTTTAATCACTTTATAAATTAACATTTTTCGATTAGGCTATATTATACAGGAGTAAATCAAACTGTTGTTTTTTGTCGTAACTTCAAAACACCCTGTAGGAACATTTAGGTGGATAATTTTATTTACATACTGTTTCTTGTAATTATTGATGTATTCTAAACATTTCGTTTCTTGATTCATTCCATTATCTCATTTCTGCTGCGAGCTGCAAATTTTTAATTGAAACGCTGATTTGAAGCCAATTTATATTAAGAAAAACAAACACCAGGTATATCATAAAGTTAACAATTATCAAAAACAATTTTAATAACTTGTATTTCCTTCTCTCGCAGCAATGACAGCTTGCAGTCTTCGTGGCATCGAATGAATAAGGTTAGTTATTCTTTCTTGAGGAATAGCCTAATATTCTTCGGTCAGCGCCAGTCGTAAGTCTTGCAAGGTTTGTGGTTGCACAGGACGACGACGAACAGCTCTTTTAAGTTGATCCCACAGATGTTCGATTGGGTTGAGATCCGTGCTACATGCGGGCCATTCCAATCTTGGAAATCCAACTTCATCGAGATATTCGCTCACTACATGTGCAACGTGAGGTCTAGCATTATCATGCATTAATGTAAATTGGTTCCCAATGAAAGGAGCAAATGGAACAACAACTTCTTGAATGATTTCCTCAATGTAACGGTGGGCGGTTAGAGCTCCATTTTCAACAAATACAAGATCAGTGCGGGCTTGAGTAGAAATACCCGCCCAAATCATCACTGAACCGCCATGATATGGGATTCGTTCTGATATGGTGCAGTCAGCATGTCTTTCATTTCTACGTCTGTATACCCGCTCACGACCATCCGGCGACCTTAAACAAACCCTGGATTCATCTGTGAATAGTATGTTTTCCCACTGTTCTAGAGTCCAGTCAGAATGCAATCTTGCAAACCTCAGTCGCTGTTGTCGATGACGAGGAAAATGTTGTGGACATATTGCTGGCCTTCGTGAATGAAGCCCAGCTTCTGCCAATCTTCTACGTATCGTTCTTTCACTTACATTTACTCGACGAATCATTTGCAAGTCATCAGCTGCAGTGGTCATTCTTCTTCTGCCAGAGCCTCTCCGCCTAGTAAAAGTCCCCGTCTGTAAATACCTATTCCAGGCATCTCGAACTGTAGACCGCGCAATTCTCCGAGTCCGGGTTAGGGTTAAGACTGTAATACAAAGAGCTGCAGATGCAACAAAATGGATTCCAAGAGAAAATTAAAATCTAGTTATTTAAATTTACTTTTCTTTGACAAAAATATCTGCATGAATAATTAACACGTGGAAATAAAAATTTTAATCCAAACAATAAAAAAATACAATCCCAAAAATAAACCAATGCATTGCCAAGTTAATGTAATTGTATCGATATGGTTGAAATACTTCAATAACAAATCATTCAATAAAATTTAATAATTCAAAAAAAAATCGCAATTAGTCACGTTGGTATTGTCAGAGCCAGAACTGAAGTCAGACTTATTGTCTTCGTCGTCATTTTTAGTTCTCAGTGATCTGTTAAAAAGATTTCTAGGTCTGGTTGAAATTAGAGTTAATCGGTTTAATTTATAAGAACGAAAGGATGTAAGATAGAGATTAGTCTAAAGTTGATTTAAAAATGAAAAATGTAGATGTAACGCAAGCAACATAGTTGTTTGTTTGGTGGACATCAGTGGCGGCTCGTCATTGGACGCAGGTGAAGCGCCGCTTCACCTACAATTTCTAAAATTTCATTAGTTTTAAGTAAAAATATTTTTAATTAAATACAATTTTTATAACCTAAATTTCTAATCAAAATTAGTGCAATTTCTCAAATTACATTTCTTAAAAATACAAATTTTCATAATATAAATTTCTAATCAAAATTAGTGCGATAATACTCATAAGAGATAATTAACTATAAAACGTAGCGCGCTGAATAACTTGTCATAAGATCGGCCGGTGCGGGCGGTTTTCGACACTCAATACAGTCACGAAACACGTGGGAATCGCAAACAGCAAGATCAATAATTGCACTGCAATATACAGTTTTATTTACGATGGTTGCTATGGCAACGGGCGAAGCAAACATGCTAGATACGTGAGCTATTTATAGAACAGAAGCAGCCCGACAATGCGACTCCGACAGGTTCTTATGTTAATATTAAATTCAGTTCACAGTCGTTCGGAAGCAAATTTGCATCACGTCGTTGTCGCGCATTGTTTTACGAAATGTTTCCATTGTATGATCCGATCTGCATCTTGTTAAAAATACCATTTTCCAGGTTGAAAACGATGATAAAAGAGACTTTTTAAATACGGAGAGACCTAAGCCTTTCCTTCAAATAGAAAAACAAGTAGTAAAATCAAGAGAGAGAATTTTTGTTCGTAGGTTTCGAAATGTGATCTGAGTATTCTGATTATAATTGGTTGTATGGAAGTGTTTATTTAAAGAAACTATTTTGTATGCCACTATGCCCTGTTTAAGTGTAGGTGGAAAATCGAGCGTTTGGAATAAAGACGGATTTAACATTTTTGGGAATGTGACAAGAGGTTGTAGGAGGCATGAAGCTTCTTCGGACCATATTCACTATGCATTATCATTTGCGAAATTAAAGAAAAGCCTAACTACAAAATCGAAGAATAGACCTTATATTTAAAAAGAATATGGGAGCAGTCAAAATAACTGTACGCGAGAGTGTGGGTAAGTTAGTAATTCTATTATCTTTTTGATATTATTATAAATTGGTGGCGGCGCTCATGGTATATTATTTCTCGCAGGTATCGTCACCGCAGGACTTTTGGGCGTGGCCCCAAAAATTTTTCGTGGCGGCGCAGTATTGCCTGCGGCGCTATCTACCTAATTGCGCTTCACCTATTCTTGCCTACACGAGCCGCCACTGGTGGACATTCTATTATTTCGTACTGAAATAAACGATTAGTAATCATTTCCTAGTTTCATTTGCAGTCCCTTTTTTATCATTTCCTAACAATCAGTATATTTTGCCAAAATTTAAGCACATATTTGGAATCGCTTGTGGCAGCACTGATTAAGGAAGGTGAATTTTTAGATTTATAATTTTTTATTGAATGATATAAAGGTATCCAAAATGTCTTATTTACTTTTAACCTTACTAAACTAATCGAACCAACTTAGTGCAACTGTTATAAGCGTTTTGATTTCGGGCACCTTCAAACTCCTGATTTATCGTGAACCTAGAAATTTGATAATCACTTACCCATGATCCTATTTAAAAACATGTTTCCATAATTTGTATAATTATATTCTAAAGTTCAATTTCTGTGTAAAAAAGTACCATTAAACACTAAAAATTTAATATTTTTTTTAATTTCGTTTCACAGCTCCACCTAAATAATCTGCAGAAATAAATGACCATCTTTATATTTGATTTAGGTGTGTTTAATTAAAAAACAGCACACAATAATGGCAAGAGTGCTCGGTTTATCGTTGGCGGACTGTTTTATATGCAGAACATCTATTTGCCGACCTCTCCAAATCACCGACACCGACCGGGATTGGAGAGAGTTTTCGCTCAATAAACTATGATACGTTAAGTTCAATTGTAGATGGAAATTGCCGGAAAAATAAATTAATAAATGTTTGCCTGCTAAACATTTCCCGTGTCAAATCTAATTATAACTACTGTCATAATATCGACTATCTTGGAAGCGGATGACAAAGTGGGTTTACTTCCCTCCAAGTTTCAGTTAAGTCATTGCAGTATTGCGTCCTAGTAACCTAGTTTAAAGTGATTCTAATGGAACTACAGCCAAACAATCATACTTTTCTCTTTTCTTTTATTTTTCCTGCTTTCTAAGCCTCAACCATGAACACTTCCCTTTCATCATAAGATGTCCGAAATAATCCAATTTTCTTCCTCATTCATCCAGAATATTCATAGCATTCTACGGTAGTGACATATTTCGAATGCTTGGCCTGTTTGTTGCTCATTATCGTTTTCTACCTATATTCCTAAATACTAATATCATGACACTCCTTCTATGAGTTTACTTGATAGGGTCAATTTTGCTCTGATATTCTGGGATTTCGCTCTATCCAGGTTTAGGTTAAATTTGAGGTTGTAAGTGCTACAAATTTTTTTATCACATTCTTTTCGAAACTTATTACCCATTCTGTTGACTATATATGGACTATATAAAATTTAAAAAAATTATACCTTTAAATTTAATTGCCTCTTTCAAGTTTCAAACACTTTATACATTGTGTCCTAATGTGTAATATATAACGAGACAAGGCTCCATCCTGGTGAAACCATACTGATTTACTTTTGGGTTTTAGTTTAGTACATGGAGTACCCAGTTTCTTTAAAAATACATAAAATCTCCTCGTTTAAACAGCTTGCAACAGTGGCAACAACCATCCTCTTCCCCGATTATACCATATCAAGTGTTTACTGACCAGGGATGTTGATTGGCCAGGATTCTCGTCCCGGATCATTTTTGGAGGCTCACTAATGCACACTATGCTTATTCATCTTTGAAAATACAAAAAAAAAATATGATAATAAACAGAAACTGATTAAGAATGACTTCTTTCATAGAGTACTAATATCCGAATCAAGCTCAATGTTGATTAACAAGTACCTCCTCTGAAACCTCAACTACCCTGTCTTCGCCCTTCCATGATGCATTTCCGAGTACTTGATTTCGGTTTAAAATTTCCATTGTTACGATCTCTGGTTTGAATTAGTTTGGGTTAGGTATGAGGTTTACAGATCATAGCCGGGTAGTTTTTCTGCACCCGATTTCTACATTAAAATGTGTTTTCGTGATTAATTTAGCAATATATTATTATTAATAACCACAAATTAAATTTGCTCACGTCAAAATTCTAAACTGTCTGGTAGATTAATAATAATTCTGATACCAGGAATTTAATGTTTGTTTTATTATAATGCTGAAATAATTAAAACAGGGCAAATTTAATTCGTTTTTTTTCAAAGCATATTCAAATTAACAAAAAACTCACACTAATAACAATGAAGGTAAAACTTATGTAAAAATGTGTTCCTCTATAATTAAGTCATCCCTTAAGGTTTACAGATAGCATGTTGAAGCAATTGAAAAAGTTCTTCCTCTAAGGCCTGATGAAGTAGACGATAATTATCATACAAACAAATGTTCCAATAATAGTTACAATTTTTGGTATTTATGTTTTGGGCACGATACACCTAAAGTCGGAATTATACCTATTTGTAATGATGTCATTTTTTGTTTATCATTGCTTTTAAAAAGTTGATGGAAAAGAAAAGTACATTTATAAAAACTGAGAGATTATTTTTGTCTTCTAATGAAAATTATAACAAATACCATGCAAAAATAGCCACGTGGTTTTAAGTTGGCTGCAGATAAAATAGATATAGATAATAAAAAAATTAAAGTCAAGAACCATTCGGGAAGAGTTTCTACTGTGGAGAGCAACAACTTATTAAGATCACAGGATATAGTAATAGCCAATCAATTAAGCCCTATTTTCAGCTTAACATCATCAGAACATAATTGAGACTATGAGGAGCAACATTCCCAGTACGTTAGTTAGTGGCGTTCTTAATGAACGTGTTAATTCTAAGTAGCGAAGCATTGTTTATAATAATTGTACCTTTAATATTACGAATAATGATTGATACCAAAATTAATTAGAGAATAGTATTGTTAAATATTGTTGAGAATATATCGAATAGTCAAAGTATTTTTAGTAAAATACTTTAACTATAAGGAAACAGTTTTTTTTTAATGTATTATTTGTTAATAGATTAACAGAATAAAATTATCTTACTTTAGTTACAAAAACGATATAACAACGATGACTGGAACTGGATATTTTTTAAAATATCTTAAAGAATATCCTTTTTTTTGTTAATTATTTTCAAATATATACCTGCTTTAATATTTCATAAAATGAGAAATATGTTGGTGAAATAAAACATAATTTTCCAGCTTTAGTTATATAAATATTTGAAAAGTAACTTAAAAACATTTTATATCTTAATTTTTTACTTGAGTCTACTTTATCGGAATGAGCGTTAAATAGTCGGCTCAGTTTTATTCACTACTCATTGCGCCGAATGCCACTAAAGAAATTTTCACTTCAAAAACTATGTACTTGTAGTATTTTCTATGGCTATTAATTAAATTAGCTTAGCCATACTGGCCTAATAGTTATCAATTATATTATTGGGTTTGTATTGCAAGTGTATATGCACCAGATATAAATAGACCCAAAGAAGAAATAATCCGCTTTTATGACGAACTACAAGAAGTGTTAGACGCTCTACCAAGAAAATCAAAAATTCTCATAATGGGTGATTTCAACTCCAGAATAGGAAATACGGCGATTCCAGGTGTGATGCAGAGATTCAACGAAAACATTGTAAATGACAACGGAGTAATGCTGATAACAATATGCGCACAAAACGAACTTCGCATTAATAACACATTCTTCCAACACAAACAGAAGCAGAAATACACCTATGGCAATACAAGAAACCAAAACTCCGCAATTGACTTTATTATCTCCAACCGGGAGGTGCACCCAAGCCAAATTCTGGATGTAAGAACACGAACATCTACAAACGTGGCGACGGATCACGGTCTAGTACTATGTAAATATCGTTGCAAAGCTATCGCACATGGAAAAGTATAATATAGAAGCCTTCAGGGATGAATCCACGAAAGCGTTATATAACAACCGATTAAAGGAAAAGCTGGCACTAAAAGATGTAAGAGAAGAAGAGGACGTAGACAAAATCTGGAGCAAAATCAAAAGAGGTATAATCGACAGCGCAAGGGAAGCGATTGGAGTGAGAAGGGTAAATATGAATGGAAGAAAACAAAATAAACCTTGGTTTACAGTTGACGTAAAAGACGTAGCAAAACAAAAGAAAGACGCATTTCTCCAGTATCAAGCACAATGACAAGAGACGCATACGAAGAATACAAAGTGGTCAGAAACAGGGTCAACAAAAGCATAAAGAACTTGAAAAAGGCGTATTGGGAAATATTCTCCACAGAAATGGAGAACGACTTGTATGGAGATCAGAAGAAAGTCTGGAAAGTAGTAAAGAATCTTAGACAGAATATCAACGAAGAGGTACAAATGAACTCTATTACACCGGAGAAATGGAAAGAATTCATGGTAAGTCTGTATATCGGTCAGAACGGGAATGACGAACAAACACAAGAAGATCATGATCCACAAGGAGAAATACTAGACGAAGAGAACATAACACAAGACGAAGTTCACAACACATTGAAAAAAAAAACAGAAAAGCACCCGGACCCGACGACATTACCAACGAAATGCTCAAGTATGGCGGGATAGAATTAGAAAAAGCCATAATCCTGTTATTCCGAAAAATAATCTCATGCAAGAGAATTCCAGAAGATTGGAAACAGATCATTACAATACCCATCTACAAAAAATGGAACAAATACGACCCCGGAAATTATAAAGCAATAACCCTACTAAACAGCATAAGCAAATTGTTGACAAAAATACTGACTACAAGAATAACCAACAGAATAAATATCAGCGAAGAACAGTAATGATTCAGACACAACAACAGTTGATGCAATATTTATCCTGAGACAAACAGTTGAAAAATCAATGGAATTCGATGGGCCTTCTGCTTAGTGGACCTAACAAAAGCATTTGATAGAGTGCAGCTACCGGACGTCTTGAAAATTCTTCATGAAAATAATATCGATACCAGGTACATAAAAGTTGTTGAAGAGCTCAACAAGAACAACAAAACACGCATAAGAACGCAGCACGACTTGATTGAGGACGTACCCATACTATCAGGAATCCGCCAAGGTGATGGCCTAAGCCCCCCTCTTTAATCTGATCATGAATAAAATAATAAGTAGTGTCAATGAAACCCAGGGAGGATAGAGAATGAGACACAGGGCACTGAAAACATTATGCTTTGCGGAAGATGCCATATTAATGGCTGAAAACGAATAAGATTTACAGCGACAACTACACCGATTCCAAAGTACAGCCGAAAAAATTAACATGATGATATCATCAGACAAAACCGAATCGATGGTTATCTCAAGGGAACCTACCAGATGCAAACTGGCCATCAGTGACAAACCTATCAAACAAACTATGCGCTGTACATACTTAGGGGTGGAAATAACCAGCTGCAAAAACGTATACCAAGAAGTACGAAATCAAGCTAATAAGGCATCAAGAATATCTGGATGCCTAAGAGATATAGTATGGAAAAACAAATATATGTCAATAGAAAGTAAAGAACGTATCTACAAGACCGCGGTGAGGCCAGTACTGACATACGCAGCGGAGACCCGAGCCGAAACATCAAGAACAAAAAGTCTGCTAAGAACCACAGAAATGAAAATTCTTCGCACAATAAAGGGAGTAACACTGCGAGACCAAATAAGAAGCACCGCAATACGGGAAGAACTCAAGATTCAGGACATCGTTCGGGCTGTACGATCAAGACGCCGACATTGGAGGAATCACGTGGACAGAATGGACCGATGGGCAAAGTGGGCAAAGAACGAAAAACCGAATTCAAGACGCCCACCTGGCCGACCACCGAAAATATGGTACGAATCTTGGACGTCTGCGTCGCAAGAGGCCGGCTGAACGGAAGGAACAAGACGTAGTCTTAAAATAAGGAGGAAGAAGAAGAAGAAGTATTGCAAGTAAAAACATACTTCGCGACTCAGTCCCATCTATTCCACTCTTGTGTTATTTTGTTTCACAGGTCAAGACAAAATTGAATCCTTTGATGACAGTGAACATTGCTTATTTTGTCCTGTTAGCACAGATACATACACTCTCAATAGCCAAATCTATATTCCCAAAAATATTTAAAACTAATTCCACTGAAACGATATGTGCTTATTTGTATAGTCCAGACGGTTGATTTTAATCAATAACGGAACTGTAAATATTTAACTTGGCTAGAAAAGCGAACTCCAAATTGAATGCCTGGTGAAAATTATATTCCAACCCCGAAATTAAGAGGCAACACTCTACGTAATGCGATTTAAACTCGAACTAAACATCATCCCGCCGCAAAATCAAAACAGAAAGTCACTAAAGTCTGGCCAAAGTCCCGCAACGCATCTAGTTAGAGATTGAATGACCAGACCTATTAGATAATTTTCGCATACCAGTTTAGACTAACGGTCCGTGTCGCGTGGTATATTTGGCTAAAATAAAATTAAAGTAATAATTGCCGTTTTAATAACATACAAAACTCTGCCACGGTGAGTTATTTATTACATGGCACAGCCCTAAATGAACTACTGAATAAGCTAATAGAAAAATTATCAGAAATATGGAAGTTTAATCCATGAAGAAAAAATAGAATATTGTTACGGTTGGAAATTCTTCTACTTATAAAAGTCATTTTTGGAAGGAATATCGTTTGATTAATCATCTCTATTGTCTTTTTTTCGATAAGGTCGAACCTGTCTGTCTAATATTGGTAATATGTTCATATAAAATCGTTATAATACGGTTTCTATTTTACAGGATAATGAATTATGAATCCGGACAAAAGTGAATGCAGCAGTTGGTACAAGAATGTTTGTCGGAGTCCGAAGAATAACAAGCCGATGACAGAAGTGATGATGGAGAGCAAGATCATTTTGAAGGAAGAACGGATGATTCAGAAAATGAGCAAGAACTTGAAGAGGAACCCTATGAGCAAGAAAATATTGGAGAAACAGAGCAAGAAGAAGCGTAAGCATTACAATCATCTTCGGATTACTTTGAGGAAGGACAAAATCAGCTATACTATGTTGGTAAAATTAAGGTTACAAAATGGAGTAAGCATTGTTATCCATCATCGTTAAGATCCAGAACAAGAGCATAACATATTGTTACTCAGTTACCCGGAGTTAAACGATCTGCTAAGAGTGTAGTGGCCCCTGTGCAGATATGGAGAAAATTTTTTGACACTACTTATACAAAACCAACAGGTGCCATCGAAATTGAAGCTTTGATTGGTTTGTTATACTTATGTGCGATAAAGAAATGGAACCGACTATGTTGATCATCACAACACAAGACTTGTACGAAAAGCCTGTTATAAGTTAGCTCCCATTCGAAAAATTTCCCAGAAGGTTGTTGGTAACTATAAAAACCAGTTTTCCTCTTCTCAGATGCTCACGGTAGCTGAAATGCTGGTAGGGTTCAGAGGAAAATGCCCATTCAGGCAATATATTCCTTCAAAACCCGCCAAGTATGGGGTGAAAATATTTGCAGTATTAGGTGCTAAACTGCTTTACATCATAAATATAGAAGTTTACGTAGGTTAACAACCGCAGGATTCTCCGTTTCAAGTGAGCAACTCTTCCTCGCTGACGTCGTTTATAGAATGGCTGCGCCAATCAATGGAACATGTAGAAATGTGACAACAGACGACTGGTTCACGAGCGTGGAGCTCTGCACAAGACTATGGAATGAGCACAAATTAATCTTGCTGGGGACGAAAAGGAAAAATAGAAGACAGCTGTCTTTACAACTTTACAGTATGTGAATGGCCTAAATTGTAGACTGTATCCTTGTGTCGTAGATTCCAAAGCCAAAAAAAAACGTTCTGCTCTTATCTTCAATGCATGACGTGGACGAACTCTGTGAAAATTTTGATAAACCTATGATGATTATGAATTATATCATACGAGAATAAGAGCGGCCATGGTGGATCAATTATCCGCGAATTATAAGATTTGTTCTAGCATGAAATTTCGGACGGTTTGAAGCCATCCGGAGTTTGCGCATA
The DNA here is from genome assembly GCA_016904865.1 of Pissodes strobi. NCBI lineage: Eukaryota > Metazoa > Arthropoda > Insecta > Coleoptera > Curculionidae > Pissodes > Pissodes strobi. Next base: position 16,257 of record MU190095.1, read on the forward strand.
GCAATAAAAGCGACGCATATATCGCTATGGGCAAACTCCGGGTGGCTTCAAACCGTCCGAGATTTCATGCTAGAACAAACCTAATATGTGCCACGTAATACAAGAAAGTGGTCACAAGTTGTATTTTACGCTTTGCTAAATACGAGGGGAATAAAAAATTAATTTATTATTTATAATTGCTTCTTCTTCTTCATCTGACTAGGATTGCTCCTGTTTATCTGCCTCTCATTCTGTTTCTGTTGTTGTTGTTGTCAGTAGGTTGTCCTTCCATCTTTTCTTTGGTCTTCCTGTTGGTCTTCTGCTGTAAGGTTTATTATTTTTCCAGATGTTAGCTAATCTGTCAGGTGCCATTCTATTAACATGACTATCCCAGTCTCTTTTCCTTGCTTTTACCCATTTGTTGATGTTCTGGGTGTTACATTGCTCCCGTATACTCTTATATGTTTGTCTGTCTCTGAGTGTTATACCCTTTATTGTTCTTAGAGTCTTCATTTCTACGTTACTCATTATCTGGTTTGTTCTTTTTGTGTCGGCTCGAGTTTCTGCCGCGTAGGTTAGAATCGGTCTCACGGTTGTTTTATATATTTTCATTTTGCGCTCTGTGGACATGTGTTTATTGGTTCATATGGTTTCTCTCAAGCATCCGCTTACTTTTGCTGCTTTCATTGCCTGTCTTTTTGCCTCTGCGGTTATGTTCCTGTCGCTAGTGATATCAATTCTAAGGTAAGTAAATGTCATAACCTGCTCTATGCTTCTGCCGTCCACTTCCAATTTGTACCTTCGAGGGTCTCTACTAATCAACATGCATTTTGTATTTGAATGTGATGTTGAATGTGTGAAGTTGTCTTTGTAGGTCGTCTTCATTGCCCGCCACCAGTCCATTTACAAGTATGGGTTTTGTATCTCCTTTTGACGTTAGTATTTTTATTCTGTTGTCTTTGTTTATTTCTTCTATTAGTTTAATTAGTCTATAGTCAACATTCTAGCATTTTTAAAATGTCATTTCTTTTTGCCCGATCAAGGCACTTTTTAAATCCACAAAGGACATGTATGCGGGTTTGTTATATTCCACTGACTTTTCCACTTTTTGTCTGGCAATGAATGTTGCATCTACGGTACTGTGATTCTATCTAAAGCCTTGTTGTTCTTCCGCTATGTCTATTTGTTCTTCTAATTTGTCTTTTATTATTGCCGTTAGTAGTTTCGGAGTGCTATTCATTAAGCTAATGCCCCTATAGTTTTCTGGGTCTTTTCTGTTACCCTTTTTAAGTATCGGCAGTAGAAGGCTGTCTTTCCATTCTTCTGGGATTTTCCCCGTTGTTATTACGTTCCTAAATAATTTTAGCAACCAAGTGTGTAATGTTGGTCCCCCATATTTTATGAGCTCATTGTGTATTCCGTCGGGGCCCGGCACTTTTCTGTCCTTTAGTCTTTTTTTTATTCTTGTATTTACTTCTTCTTGTGCAATTTCCATTCTGTTAGCATTGTTGTCTGCACCATTGCTTTCTATGTAACTTTCTTCTACTCCCCCGTATAGATTGGTAAAATGTTTGGTCCATTGTTCCTCGGTGATATCTTCGATACGTATAAATTCATTCATGTCCTTTCTTTGTCTCCGTATCATTTTCCACACTTTCTTCTGGGATCCATATAAGTCGTGCTCCATATCTTTCGTGAATTTCTCCCAGTGTTCTTTCTTGATGTTATCTATTTCTTGATTTACTCTGTTTCGTATCCCGACATATTCTTCTCCAGATTCAAATGTTTGTTTCATTTGTGATTGAGGAACGTCTGTTTCTTTTCTTTGGCCAATATTTTTACTCTTTCGTCGAACCATGGTGTTTTATATTCGCGTTTGTTTTTATTTATTTTTCTTTTGCCCAGAGATTCTGCCGCTGCCTGTAGAATACTTTCTTTGACAATTTTCCAGGTCTCTCCTATATCTTCGATTATTTCTAAATTGTGGACGTTTAGTTTTTCTGTTAATCTATTTTGGTACAGTTTCTTAGTCCTTTCATTGCTTAGGCTTTCTATATTCTATCGTTCTTCAGTTCCTGCCTATCTTGATTTCTCAGTATTCATCTTTTTATTTATTTTTCTCAATACAAGTCCATGGTCTGGACCTACATTGGCTGATGACAGATGACAGAGTGCGTACATCGATTATATGTCCAGGTTATATTTCTCTGTTTGTTATGACATAGTCGATCAGGGAGCTGGGTCCTCTTGTATCTGACTAAGCTATTTTGTGTTGCATAGAATATTCAAAATATGTGTTATTTATTCGAAGAGTGTTCATCAGGCAGATTTCTACTAGTCGTTCTCCATTCTTGTTAAGCGTCTCTTCGTTGAACTTCTGTTTAGTGTTGTCGTTGAGACGAGACGAGGATAGGCCTTGTCTCGTCTCGTCAGCCGAGAGAAAATATGTCTCTCGTCTCTGCGAGAAAACGCTTTCTCTCTCTCGAGAAAACCCTTCTCTCGTCTCGTCTCGATCCTCTCGTAAATACTAAATGTTCAATTTAAGGAAGCATAAAACATAACAAAATATACGGGGTTAAAGGGGCTTATTCCTTGGGTTATTTTATGAATTAAAAGTATATATTAATATAGG
>MU190095.1:19267-45917 GCA_016904865.1 Pissodes strobi
AACATAGGTCCCTTCTTTATCTACAGGGTGTTAATATTAAAAATCGTTTTTTTTTCTACGATCGTACAAAAGGTTACTACTTTTTGTACTATTTACTGTATCAAATGTATAACTTTTTGCACTATTGCAAAAAGTAACTTTCTTTTTTGCAAAAGTACTTTGATATTTTATTGTTTACGAGTTTAATCAAAAGATAACAGTTTAATCAAGTGATAACAGCCGATTTATTACCCGATAAATCTAAAAAAGTTTATGAAATTTATTATAGACGGTTTATAGACTGATGTGATACAAAGTTTGTTAAAAACATTACTGAAAACGTCCTCCTTGCGTATTTAAAAGAAAAATCAGAAACACTTAAGCCATCGACCTTATGGTCAGAGTATTCAATGTTAAAAGCTACACTTTTAATCAATAAAATTATAGAAATTCGACATTTTACCAAATCAATTCCATTTTTGATGAAAAAGTCGGTAGGATATCGTCCCAAGAAATCAAGAATTTTACCCGGGAAAAATTTGACAAAATTTAATTGAAGCTCCAAATAATAAATATCTAATGATGAAGGTACCATACAAATAATGTTAATTTTTAGCTTTATACTACTTACTTGTGTTTTGTTATATTATGTAGATAGTAGCAGTATTCGGCATTGCAGAAGCATGCCGCAGAGACGAGTTACAGAAACTGACATTAAATGATATGAATGATATGAATTTGATCATAACTGTGAAAATTCCCGATAGCAAGAGAAATAAACCTCGGGTAAAATTTCTCTTAGCTGAAACCAGTTATATAAAAAAAAAATTTCGAAATATGAAAGCCTTCCTAAAGACAAAATGAACTTCTTTTTCTGCGGAAATGCATTATTATCATTTTTCCAACTTTAGAATAACTGAAACCAGTTATATAAAAACATATTTCTGTTTTACCTTCTACACATAAACACACGAAAAACTTGTTGCGGAAATATATCATTTTTTATTTTTTAATAGAATATTATAATCTTTAGAATAACTGAAATCAGTTACATAAATGCGTATTTTTGTTTCACATTCTTCTAAACATAAACACACAAAAATATCCATGCACAAATTCGTCATTTTAATTCTTTCATAGAGAAAGCCTTTCTTCACGCAAGTGCGTAGTGGATTAAACGAGACTAAACTAACCAAAGCTAACCTAAACTAACCTAAGCTAACTCAAACTAACTAAAGCTAACCCAAACTAACCAAAGCTAGCCCAAGCTAACCGAAATTGTTTCGCTTAGGCTTGCATGAAGAAAGGCTTGCGCTTCGCGTAAGGGTTTCTTCACGCAAGTGCGTAGTGGCTTAAACGACCTAAACTAACCTAAGCTAACCCAAACTATCTAAATCTAACTCAAATTAACCAAAGGTAACCCAAGCTAACCGAAATTATTTTGCCTATGCTTGCGTGAAGAAAGGCTTGCGCTTCGCGCAATCCTTTCTTCACGCGAGTGCGTAGTGACTAAACGAGACGAAACTGACCCAAACTAACCAAAGCTAACCTAAACTAAACAGAACTAACCCAAACTAACCAAAGCTAACCCAAACTAACCAAAGCTTACGCAAGCTAACCGAAATTGTTTCGCATAAGCTTGCGTGAAGAAAGACTTTCGTCGCGCAATCGCGTAGTGGCTTAAACGAGACGAAACTAATCCAAAGTAACCAAAGTTAACCCAATTTTTTTTTTTTTTTTTTAGAGGGGAACAATCTTCGAAAAGACACCCGGCCGTCGTTTTTGCCAGGTTTTGCGTCTTCTTAAGAAAAGAGTATGCCGCCTTAATGATGTGCGGCCGGGTAGTGTCGGATTCGGCTTGCCTAAAACCGCCTACCGACTAAAAAACCTCCTCTATCCCGCCTGGAACCACCGTCAGGTATTACTTCAGGCATTTTTTCTCCTTTGCGCCTCATACACCGTTTTTCCTCCTTCTCTCCTATCCTACTTTAATTTCCATAATGTCCCTGAACATTTTCGTTAGCGCCTCCCAGTTTTCTGTAGTTTCCACTAATTTATCCGCAATATTTTCCTTTGTTATAGCCGTACCCAAAGCTGACCTAGACTAACCAAAGCTAACCCAAACGAACTCAAAATATGAAAATGACTCATTTCCGCAAGAAGTTTTTTGCGGTATTATGTTTAGAAAAATATTTGGAAAGTAAAACAGAAACATGTTTTCATTTAACTGATTTCAGTTATTCTAGAGTCGAAAAAATGAAAATGATGCAATTCCGCAGATTTTTTTTTATGATTTTGTATTTGGGGAGGTTGCTCTATACTAAATAAACAAATATTTCTTACATAACTGAATTCAGCTAAGCGAAAGTTGATCCTAAACCTCGATTATCTGTAATAAGCGTAAAATTAGATGTTTCAATTTTGTTGAAATGTATCGCAAATATGCATCCCTTCGTCCCAAGTCTACCAGTCACAATAGATTTTTTATAAGATATTTTAACAGAAAATGTTCAGTTCAACCTGTGGGTGTAAATACTTTCAGTAGAATTCCAAGTGATATTGCAAATTCCTTATGTATTGAAAACCCAATGCAATACACCGGACATTGTTTTCGCAGATCTTCTGCAACACTGCTTGTCGAATCGGGGGCTGACATGCTAACATTAAAACGCCATGGAGGATGGAAATCTTCAAATGTAGCTTAGGGCTACATTGAGGAGTCAATTTCTAAAAATACGAAAATAGCGGCTCAAATTTTGGAAGGTGAACCAAGTACTAGTACCGGAAACTTCACAACAATCCGAAAAAGAGTTTTGAGTGAAGAATCCGAGACCTCCGCAAGCAAAAACGAAATCAAAATTCAAAAAATTACTGGAAATGAAGTTTGTCCAACATTTACCATAGTAAATTGCTCGAATTGCGATATTAAAATCGAAATTAACAAAAGAAAAGAAAATAATTAGTTTGATAAAAATATCGATAATTTAACTGCTCATGTTATTGTTATTTTAAGAGTTAGTGTGTAATATTTCTTATATTGAAAAATACCCTAAATAAAATTTTAAATAAAAACAATTTTAAATCGATCCTAGAAAAAATGTTGTGTGCAACATGTGCAAAAAGCATATTTGTTGCACTCAGCATGATTGACTTCGTCTCGAGCTGCAAACTTCATGCATCGTGCAACAAATAAGCACTTTTTGCACTAATTACACAAATAACTATTGTTTAATATTTTATGCATTTCTTTGCGTATTACCTTGAAAATTGGCTTACGGGGGGTTCTTGGTATGAAAAATCAGATTATTGACACATTCCTACTCTGGCCGATAGAGCTTTAAAAAAAAGAGAAAATTTTGTTCTACACAGTGGTATAAAAAAGTTGAAGGGGGTGGACATTATAAAAAATCACCCTGTACAACCAACACTAGATTTTGTTATTTTTTTTTTATTTAGGTTGTTTTTTAACATAATCCTTTTTGTGCCTTAAAAATGATAATAAATGTTAAAGATTGGCGTTTTATTAATTTTTTTATAGAAAGAGGTAAGACAAAGGTAAGTTAGTGTGCGGGACATTTTCAATGATACATATTTATGGAAATGTAACTTCCTCGATTTATATTGTGAACTGTATGATAAACAGGATTCTTCTGGTTCTTAGAAAAAAAATAATTTAAATTTAGATTGGTGAAAATATATTAGAATTTAAATTTAGTTACAATTTTTATATTACAGCAAATTGGCAAGATCTCTATTGTTGTTCTTATTCCTAAAAACCGCCAGCTTTACACCTCACCGTTATTAGGGCAAGCGCATTTATAATATATAATATTTTTATTAGCGCGATCATAAATTAGAATTTATACAGATTACAATAATATCTAAATATAAAGAATATAAAAAAGGTAAAAGAAAAGTTGTTGGAAATGTTTCCAAAATTAAGATTTTGGAAAAAGGGAATATTACTATATAAACGGATTTTTTACTGATGAAATTAAAAAAATATTTCATTTTTTTAATGCGAAGGCAATACTTTATTTTTAAGGTCTTATCGAGTAAGTAAGATTCCAGAATATTTTGTTCTTATTCTTATTATTATCTCAAACAAAATGGCAACGTTTTAAACATTTACATTGTTGAGATTCTACAGAATCAGAAAAGTTTAAAATAAAAAAAACAAGATGGGGAGTGTCTAGCTTATTTTATCCTATCCTATTAGATCCTAGATCCTACACTTTTAAGAGCTATCGCACAATATTTACAAACCCTATTTTATTTCCCATGTTAAACCCTTTTGATTCTAGAGCATATCAAAAATGCAAAAATGTAATAATAAAAAATAATAATTTCGACATTTCGTATAGGAATCTAATATTTTGGCATCATAAGGTATTCAATAACACCTTCCAAATAAGGTATCACAATACCCCATTTGTATTTTTTTAAAATGACGCCCACCCTTTTTCACCCTTAATGAACCCTAAGGGCCGGTTTCTCAATAACGAGTTAGGTTTAACCCGCGGGTTTTCTATAGGAAAATCGAGGGTAACTCGCGAGTTAACAGTTAACTCGACATTGGGAAGCTGACCATAAGTGTAGAAAATTTATGCTAACTACGAATTTAATACAATAGGTATCACCAAATTACTTATGTATGAAAAAATCATAAAGAGGTTTTGTTTTTTTTTATTATGCCAATTTTTTCCTTGAGAGATCGAGAGAAAAACGAGAAATTCTCGACGAGAGAGCATGTTTCTCTCGTCTCGCCTCGAGGTTTCATTCGAGAGAAAATACCTCTCACGTCTCGTCGAGACGTGACGAGACGAGACGAGAGACCAGAATCTCTCGTCTCGACGGCATCACTACTTCTGTTTTACTCCATCCAGGGGTGTATTACCTACTCGCGCGTTGAAATCTCCCAAAATAACTGTTTTCTCGCCATTTTTGTTGTGTCTAGAAGGTCTTGCAGATTTTCGTAGAAGGTGTCTTTCTCTTCTTTTCTTTTTGTGATATCATCCGGTGCATATACAGAGATAACATTTGGTAAATTATTCTTATTTTTAGTGTGACCATCATCATATTTTCGTTGATATATTTTATGTTAGAGATACCTATTGTTTTAATTTTTTTTCTGGATCAACAATCCTACGCCCCCCTGAGCTCTTTTTTCATTGTTGACTCCACTGTACAGGAGCATGTATTTGTCAAAGTGTATGCTTCCTTTTCCTTTCTTTTTTGTTTAACTCAGGGCACAAATTTCAATTTTGTGGGATTCTAGTTCTTGGAGTATTTCCAGGTCTCTCTTATACCAGGAAGCAATGTTCCATGTACCAAACCTTATCATATCCACTCTCGTTATCCTACTTCGTGCCATGGTCGTCATCGTTCTGTCTGTCCTATTCCGAGGCCTCTTTTCGGTTCTGTGAGCATGCTATCGTTTTACCTAAGGTAGGTTGCTAGCTTTACCTTTGAAGCCTCCTCCTTTATTTGGGTTTGGGACCGGCAATCTATAATTGCAATAAAAAATTAAACGGATAGAATCCTGAGGAGGCATTTTCTAACCAATCTTGCAATTAGTTTACTGAAAATAACCTAAGAAGAAAACATACTGAACAGCATTTGCAAAGAATTATCAGAACAAGAATAAAAGAAATGTTAAAACTGCCATTAGAACAGCCGCGACGATATTCCAATGAACCACCACGTACAGGAGGTTTTTCGGTGTGCATATCCAAACAAATCCGAAAGACTAAATACTTCTTTAGGTTACGTAAAAAGTTTCTTTGTGTGAAGCATTCAAATGTAGTTTGTAATGTTTACCTGGAAAATGCAATTTAGCAAAAAACATTTTGTACAATTTTGCAGTTTCGTAAATATTTTTCAGTAGTAAGGATTTTTCTATATTTTATGCATATAAAGTTATAGTTAATTTTTCATTTTACTTATGTTTTATGCATTTCTTTATTTTTTTATCAATAAAAGTTATTAAACAGACTATTTCTTTAATTGTTTGCTTATTAGATACGTTTATGTGGGAACTCTCATATCGGCCTGTTGGACCGACGTCACCGAGGGGTGTGATTTTCCCACGTCACCCCCGAAGTGTTAACTTATTAAGTAATACACCAATTACAAACATTTTTGTTTTCTAATTTTCTAGTCAGTTTTAAGCGCCAAACGTTAAGCACCTAATTCTGCCCTCTTTCGCATATTTTGAATTAATTTCACTTGATTTCACTTCTAGTTTTTTTGTTGGGAAACCTATGCCAAAGAGAACTGAGAATTTCTGACAAGTCTGACGGCTACAAGTTGATGTTGCCTTTCAATAAATCTATCCCCCTCCGGTAATTGAGCTAGGGCCATGGTGTACGATATACACCATGGCTAGGGCCTAATTTGCACGCTTACGAGAGAGCTGATTCTGGACTATGCTGCGTTCATTGTAAATATTCTTAAATTAACTTTATCCACTCTCAGTTTTCTTTAATCTGAGAAAAAATAAATAAACAAAACTAGAAGCTATTAAAGAGCGTGGCAGAATATAGAACATAATACCTGTGCGGTGTACCTACAACGAGGAAGTAATATTGCGAATATACTGCACCATCCAGCGAGGTTAAGCATTAATAACACTTTTCAATCATGGTAAGTTATTTACGACAATTTAAATCGCAACAGGATTCCATTATAAAACTCTAGTTTTCTCAGTTTATCTCTATTACCACTCATCTTGTTAGAAACAGCTGGAAGCCTTTTCGGAATGGGACGGAAACATTTTATTTTACGTATACCAATTTTGTAAATAGAAATTTTAACCATCCAGACTACAAATTCAATTCTCTCTCGAGTATTTTCTTCTTTGAAAATGCACCCATAATAGATGTCAGTTTTAAAGAGAAATCTGTTAAAGGGGATTATGTAGAGCTACCAATAACGGGAAAAATATTACAAGCACGACTTTTCTTCCTGAAGAGTAGACATTTCCGCTTTAATTTAGTTTCTTTTACGAACATTGTAGAGAACATTTGGTTTTGAACGAAACAGATTTCGCATGGCAAGTTATTTACGAAAAACAACTGCGTGCATGTAGTAACAACAAATCTGTAAAAGACGTCGCAAGCATAATCAAGTGTACACTTTATGCTTGTTAACGATGCACATCAAACTTTGTGCTTAATGTAAATAAAGACAGGGTAGTTCCTGAAATTATTTCCTGTTGTAATCATGTAAATTTCACAGCACAAAAGATATTTTAACTCTGATATTGATTCTAATTTACTAAGCATGTATTACTAAGAAGCTTCAAAATTATTCTTAGCCTTCCTTACATTGTTTTAGCATTTTGGGTCAACGTAAAGTGCGATCAACTTACACGGGATTCTAATATAAAAATAAAGCAGGAAACTTGGTGCAGTTCATATAAGAAGAGGTGTAGAATTTAAGAGACTCCTATCTGATATCTGCCAGTAATAAAAGGTTTTACTTAGCGAACGGTATCAATTTATTAGCTAGTATAACATGCTGCTTTCCTAGAGTGTTTAATAAAATATTTTCTTTGAATATTCAGATGTTAGAAGCTACTTAATCCATATAGGTACAACATCGTTTTTTAAAAACGCTATGACGAATATTTTGAATAACCTGAAACTTTAACTATTGGCATAGAGATGACGTCGCAAGTTAAATTTTCTGCAAGATGTTTTCGTTTTATATTATTGACATTTTCCACGATTTAATCTTTCCGTGCCGATATAGAGGCGAGTATGTTACGGTAACTTTAACAATTCTGTAACATCATTTGTGTTCCAAGTTCACCTATGTTTATTCTTACTAGAATTAAGAAGTTTATTTTAAACCTAGCTACTATTTGATCCGACCAGGTAACAACAATATCGAATTTTCAATACGTAAGAGTATCAATTTGCTTACAGAAAATAGGAAAGTATAATGGCTTGATAAAATTACAGTACTCGTTGTACTATCGGATTTCAATTGTGCTGCTGTTTTTTATTTAATACAAATAATAGATGTCAGTACCCATCGGGTTAATTTGAAATTCGTTTTCCTTTTAAAGATATTATTTGTTAGTTATTTACTTATTTTAGCACAAAAATAAATTTAATGATTACTTTTATGCAAACACGACATAAAGGAAACTTATTTTAATATGTTAATTAACTTCGATATGCATATTTACACGAATGCAGTCGCACAATGCAGTCGTACAATGCTCCTTCATACGATGGAAAGTAGAGCTACGTGATTGTGTGCTGTAACCAGCCACAAACATTGGATGCCAAATATGTAACATTTTTTCTAATTGCTCATTAGGCGGTCCAGGTATACTCAGCAGATTCGATTTTTAATAAAGGGGGTTTATGGGTTTATGTCTTGGCAGTTAGGGTACGGTGCCACTAAATGTTTTTATAAGAAATTTATCAATGATTATTGATCCTTGAAAATAGGGTAATAAAATTTAGAAAAATACCTTGTAAAAGAACGTCGAAGAAATTTGTATACACAGATTAGTTAATATCTTGACTGCAATTTACCAAAATAACCATCAGGATTACAAATAATTTATTTATTAAAAAAAAAGAAAACTTGCACCATTCTTCTAGGACAACTAATCATATCAAATCAATTTGAAGTTCTAAGTCCTCTTTTAAACTAACAAGAAGAGTATCTTGTTAGATATCTCACCGATATTACAAGAATGATAAATCAAAGCAACGTAAGATACCTCTTGTTAACTATGCATTATAACTTTAAGATTAATATTAATATTACCCAATTCTTATTGTTAGGTAGAGATAGTAATTATATGTAGGTATAATGAAATAAATATTAGCCTTAATAATACCATATTTTCACGTTTCGTATTTTTTACTTGTGACGCCACGCCTTACTTAGCGTGCAGGAGAGTAGCCCAGGTTTAGGAATGCACTACGTCAAGTTAAGAAGAGATAATAAAGGAGACACATTGATAAAAACAATAACAAGTTTATTTACAAACTTAACAGCGGTTAGACTGTATAGTTTTATGTAGTTTGCTTTTGTGTTGTGGACTGCTTGTTTACACAAAGCCTGGTAGTTGGTGCTTGTTTTCATCCTTTTCGGTTCCGTCTGTCGTAGTCGTAGCGGGTCCTTTGAATTCCTTGATCCTTCCATTGATGGGGGTGTCAAAAATGGCACCGACTTGATTCTCTTGGTTCTCCGTGTGTTGAAATTGAATTAGCTAAATAATACAAACAAATATAGGTATCGTGAATATTGAGTATGTGGTGATAATTATACTGACAAATATGCCTCTTTTTGGTCGATTTGTGCTACTGTAGCCTGCACACCTAAAATAAGTCATTGGCATGAGATTTTGGCAATATTATACACTTATTAATTTGACTGGCAAGATTTGATCTGAAATAGACTCTAAGGTTTGTTATTATTCGATTATTTTTAGATTATCTAATTCGATGTCCACTGCTACTGGTATTTCATCCATGTATCATAATATCTTAAACTTTTTTATCTTCTAGGAATCCCTAGTCGAAGAACGAGGGAACTCCTACTAGTGATTGTTTGGTTCGCTAAGTCCTCTGTTGGCTGGAATGAGTCCTGACTGATCCTGGCTTGCGGCCAATGCAGTATAGGTAAAGTTATATACACATTATTTACAGTTTCTTACATCTCTCTTTATTGTATCGCTTATATATACTTGTTCCTATTCTAATTTTCTTATATTAGGTTTCCATATTTTAAGTTTTTCTTGCTTAAGGTTTACTTTAGATGTAGATAGGCACGCTATGTATATTTACGATTATGATTACTTGAATAGCTATTTCATTATTTCCTTATCTATCACGAGGCAGTGATAAGTTAATCTATCTATGTATCTATGCTATGCTATCTATCTATGCTTCATTACGTGACTAGCTTTATGTAAAAAATATAGGACATTATATATATCCACGTATGCTCTCTTTTAAACACACATTATATAAACATCTTTTGCTTATACATTTCACCTTTTGTATGCTTTACATACACAACTTTTGCTTTTATATTTCCTCACTATGTATGCTTCTTCTTATCTCATAAAGATCTTCTTCTATATTTCTTCTCACTTTACATAAACAACTTTTCAACTTATGTATGTTTCTTCTATATTCTTTATAAACATTTCTTTCTTCTTCTTTATTATTCATGCTTTACATAATTATTTCTTGCTTATGTAACATTTCCCCTGGGAACTTTGAGCTTCTCTGGTACCAAAATATTTGCTTCGACTTCCTTGGTCGTCAATCAGCTACTTTAGTCAATATATGCTCAACTTTCCGATGCCTAAATTCTTTGCTGTGACGTTATCTTTTAAATAATCAGTCGTTGTAGTCTTTACTTTATAAATCTTCCTCGTATACACATTTATTTCTCCTGTATATACCCTTGATTCACAGTTTCAATGGCAACTCAGTTTTTCCTGCTTTTCTCGATAACGATAATCATGCAACTGGCCCATTTACTTTTGCTTTACTATGAATATCTATCTTCACCTATTTTTTTGCATACATAGTTTACTAATCTTCTCAATAATAGTCACTTAACACGACTTATTCTACCTTCATTTTTCTTCATAAATCCTTCAATGTTCTATTCTATATATAATGTTTATTTTTCTATATTCAGTTTATTAACATCCTAAGTTAGTGTTTTTATTTATATACTTGTCTTATTAACACTCTGGCTTATATTATGCTTATCTATGTTCCACTATATATTTTTCTTATTTGTATTTTAACATCCTAAGTGTCTTGTAGGTATCATTTTCTATGAGCACTTGGGTTTTATATTTACACTATTTACAGTGAAGCTACGGGTTTCTCCTAGTTTTATGTTTGCTTAGTTTCTTCTTTTACTTGAGTACTTGTTCCATATAATTATATTTTTTCTATTCTTGTCCTCTTCAGTAGTTTCTCCTGCTTCCTACTCCATGGTTTTATTTAGTTCCTCCTATACAAATCTGTTGTATTGCTCCATTTTGATATTTGTTCCATATACTTAACTATATATGTTTTTTCGGTATGGACTCATTGTTGTTACCTTCGCCAAAAAAGCAGGTCCCACAACGTAATTAACTTCTTTCTTTCTTCGTTCCAGGTATGAACATGGACCCCGAGATGGCGCTTCTGTCTTCCGCTACCGTCCGTAGATGCAGCACGTACTCTGTCTTCGGTGATGCCGACCGCCCGTAGATGGCGACACTTGGCCGTTATTCGAAATTAAAGTGTGTTTATTATATGTATATATTTTATGAAATAGCTAAACTGGCCTAGCCTGCATTTATTAATGGTTTAATTGCTTAATGATTTTGTGACGTAGATTCATTATCATTTATTCGTCGCGTTCCAGAAACAATTTGAATTAAGCGTCCCTCTCGCACGCCAAGCAATTTAGTGTTAATTGGGCCGAGTGCCGCCATCTTAATGCACCTACTGTCATGATTTCTATTTTTTACCTGTGACGCCACGCCTTACTTAGCGTGCAGGAGAGTCGCCCAGGTTTAGGAACGCACTACGTCAAGTTGAGGAGAGATAATAAAGGAGACATAACAAGTTTATTTACAAACAAACTTAACAACGGTTAGACTGTATACTAGTAAATTCGTGTTTAAGTTTATAGATGAATTAAGAGTTTACACTATACCCAATTAATATTAAATGCATGTCTTCCCGAGGAGGGCTCAGTTCAAAGTTTTTCTAGAAAGCGTCGTCACTATTTTATTAATAAAGTTTATGTGAGCGGTGTTGTCTTATTTATGAATTTGTTTTGATATTTATAAGGTAAGTCTTTCTGATATAAGTTTATCACAGATTTCTAAGGCACTTGAACTACTATTTAAAAATCCCCCAGAACTATCCCTTTACTGGAAATTCTGATACTTCACTCGTAGATTCGACTATCTCTACTTTTTAGAATCCCCCGGTTGTGGTATACCTGTGCATACGTCCATACAGGTTAGATAAGGACCTGATCGCCCTGGACCTGTGCCCAGGTGCTTAGAGATATGGGGGTTGTGGGATAGAACAACTAGAAGTGGACGTACCTATGTACTGCCCCCAGCTAGATTGAGCGGAGTTGAGAGACCCGTAAGCCTGATGAATTTGGCGTTTGCCTGCATATTTATATGTTACAAAATGCTGATGGCTGCATCATTAGGGATTAAAATCGCTCCCGTCAACAGTTCAAGTTGTTTATAATTAACAGGGAATGTTTATATAACATTTGTCAAATTCAAGTTCAAACTTAGGACCGGGTGATATTTAATTTGTAGGTTTATGCTTTTTAGTAGTTCACAATATCAATAAATTAAACTGTCAGGTAAATATGTATATATACAGCCGTTAAATATCTATAGGTAAACGATTTCAGCTCAAGTCGATATCAAGACGACCAATTAAATTTGCAAATTTCAATTAGGTGAAATGAATTACTGCCATGAGCTTTACAGCCAAGCACAGTAAAATTACCTCAGTCGGCTATTCTGACACTAGCCAAATGAAATCTCTAACTAACTGAAGAAAAAATGAAGCATATCTTTTAAAGGTAAGCTCGATAAAGAAGATTGCTAGATCGGTAAATGAATGAGAATTAACGAGAGTATAAACGATAGACGTCAAGCGGCCTAGTTGTTTAATTATAAATTAATTAATCAACGAGAAAAAATATACGTAATTTCAGGTAACTGACTTACAGTCGTTAATTATAAATTCATTAATCAAACTGATAGATATACGGCAATTTAGGCAGTTAAATAAATAAAATTGATTTTACTTTATTCTGCATGAGTTGTAGACTCCGTCGCTTCCTGGAAGTAAGTTGCCCATGCAGAAAACCTTGGTACGACTAACTGACGGCGGGATTAGATCGGTCAGCATGAAATTCTACCTTACAGAAAGAATTCTATCCCATAGAAGGAATTCTGTCCCACACAACGAATTGTGTCCCTCAGAAAGACCCTAGTTAAATGATAAATAATTTTGCCCTTGCCTTGAGTGTTCAGGCAAGAAGATCCATCAATTTTCTCACCAACGAATATATACCATCTTTGTCAAGTGGCGCATTAAATGGATGTACCGTACCTCTCAAGCAGGCTCGAACACCTGGAGTAAAATGGCGAGAAGCGAGGTAGCGAAACGGTTGAAGCCGACGGAGTATTAACTAGTGAAGGGACTATTCGGATACAAATAATCGAAGTATTCGATTCTGGCTTGCATTCGAATGCATTCGATTCTCAACGAAGAATTCGAATACCAGGAATAATATACGAATGCGCTAACAACGAATTAATCGTCCCTCGAATGCTGGTTGAATCGAAATGAAATATGAATCGGCACAATTCGCGTCAAATGCGATTATAATATAACATTCGATTATGCTGGTCTGCCGTCTGAGCAACAACTAATAGCGGGTTTTGTTTTGTACTATGGTGAACAATAATCGAAAACGCTATGCTATAAAATAAAGTAGTTTAATTACTGTGGTAGTTTTTTAATTGTTGGATATTTTTCTTCTGTAGTAAACATATTATTAATTTTAAATGCGATAGTCGGCAGGTATGACATACATATTTTTGTAGAAGATAAGGAGTTTTGGAAATTCAAATTTAAATTATTAAAAAGTGATGCTTTTAGTAAATATTTAATAAACTTTTACATTATATCTAAACAAAACAACTTTTAACTAATATTTTATTTTTTAATCGTGAATGCTTTCGCTAATCTGTGTAAAAATTTTGCTCTTATGCTTGAATGTATCAAGAATGAAGACTTCAAGATCAAACAATCCAGAATCAGACAATTTGTAAATTTGAATTCGAGAACGAAACTTCGAAGTCACTCGAAATCTCGAGAGGTTGAATCGCTAATTGACACATTTGGGATATCGCGACTAATCCAAATAATTCGATTCTTTGTATTCGAATAATCATTCGATTCTCAAAAGTATTCGAATGCAAGATATTCGATTCTAAAAATCATCCGATTTTCCCTTCACTAGTATTAACGGTGAAATCCCTTCAAAAAATCCAATAAGTCTGCGCCATTTTATGTTGTCGTTCATAAAGAATCACTTTTTAAGTAATTATTAATTTTATTTAATTCGAAAATACAATATTTAAAACTGAATAATATAACGTGTTTGTCGTTTGGAGTCTATGCCGAATCTAAAATCCAAGCTTTCACACAGTTCTTTTATCAAACGTCAATTCTGGGTAAACTGTTTAAGCTGCAATCGTTGAATTAGCTCGGTTCACACGGAAATCAATAAGAGACGCACATAACTACGCTTACCTCTTCTGCCATCCAAGGTTTGTCGACTTTTCATTTATATCGACATTTTTGTTTTGCTTCGGCTGTAAGAATACATAATTAGTTTTATTTCTTTTTTCAAATTTTTTCAAAAATTAGTAATACCCTTAATGTCCCTTTTTATGTATGACAAACTACTCTTGTTATGAGAGTTATTCTCGTTTAGCTCATCTTAATGAAGAGCAACTAAAGATCTTATTTAATGCCGCTTTTTTGCCTATTGCTTCTGCTGTTGATAATATAATATTTCTAAAATAACTAATACTTTTAGTGGCCCTTTTTACGTATCATAAACTGCTTTTGTTATGAGAGCTATTCTCGTTTAGCTCATCTTAATTGAGAGCAAGTATGGATCTTAAGGGTTGGAAAGCAGCTGTTACCTTGTAAAAAAAATACTTCTAGATAACTACCCACTAATATTAATGTGCTCATATTCGCGAAAACATGCAGGCTCACAATGACCTGCATTTTTAATGCGCCCTTGTTGATATATTATTTTATCACTTGGCTCGCATTCTATTTATGCAGTGACTCTCTTTTTCAATTTTAAGCTTATAAAAGCATAACTTGTCCACTAATGAAGTTAACCTTAATTTACACAGTTATATAGTCAAAGCGACAGATTTAATGCAGTTATCCATATTTAAAAGTCCATCGGGAGCGCTTTGAGATCCTTTTTAGCGTGTGCTCTCACCGGTATATAATTTTGTTTTATTATTATTTTTTATGAATACGAATATCATTAAAAATATCAACATTTGTGTAGCTAAGTAAGGGCAAGGGCCTCATTAAAAGTAACTGGTGCTAGAAAACGAATTTTACGTGCACTGGGAAATGTTGCAGATGATCTGAAATGGTATTAATGCTAAGCAACATAAAATATTAAATCTATATTTTGTATGATGCCGCATCCTTAGTTAAAAAGGATGAAGCAAGGCGTCACTTTCTTTTCATTAAGCATACTTTATTATGGCTTTATTAGTTCGACATTTCTCAAAAGAAACATATTATAAAGAGCAACAGCAAAAAGATACATAGCATTGTTTCTTTGCTGAATTAAATTTGAATAGTGTTTTATTCCATTGTTGAAATTATGTAACTGTTTTGAGAAGATCGTTCGGCACTTAGACTATTCTAAATATTAAAATTTAAAAACCTTGCACCTATTATGAGCTACTGCCAAATCAAACCAACATTAAACCAGTGTAGCTGGTTATAAACAGTAAGTCATCTGTCCTTCCTCAACATTTTCTTAGATTTAATTATATTATGCGTCTAATAATCAGATAAATTATTAATTCATATTAGATTTTCTGTAATTATTCTATGATTAAGAGCAAAATTATGTTTGTCAACATAAAACTTCTCTTTTCTACTTTATTTTAAATAATATCTTTGGACATAGGCCACCCCCATTCTTTTCTACTCTTCCCTGTTTGTCGCCCTGTTCATCCATCTTGTTCCAGCGTGTTTCCTCAGGTCATCCGCCCATCTCATTTGGGCTAGAATATTCTTGTTCCATCGGTCCTCCTCTCATCTAATATGAATACCATTTTAGATTATCATATTATCGCCTCCGCAAACAGAGATCGACCGGAGATATATTGGCCTATGTCACTCATATAATATGGAGTAGGGCAATTGAGAACTACGGAGAATCTCGGGCGATTGCGTTGGATATTTCTAAGGCATTTGACAGAGTTTTGCATGACGGATTGCTCAACAAACTGCCGTCCTTCAGACTACCAGCGCCAGCGTCTCTCTGTAGCTGGCTTGACAGTTTCCTTAAGAACCGATCTCTGCACGTTGCAGTTGATGGACACATCTCGGACACATTCACCATTAATGCGGAAGTACCTCAGGGCGCAATACTGTCGCCAACTCTATTCCTCATCTACATCAATGACCTGCTAACCGAAACCAGTAATCCTGTTTACAGTTTTGCAGATGACAATACCCTTGTCTCCCAATTTAGATCAGAAAACCCTTTGCCAGCGACTGAGACTTATCAGGAGCAGATTACAACAATTAACCAAGATCTCCGGCAGAGCTGTCAGTACTTCAAGTAAAATACTTGAAAAAAGTATTTCAATTAGTTTTTAGTATTTGAAGTACTGTACTTCAAATACCTTTATTTTTAGACATTTGTACATGATTCTTCAAATACTCTATATAAATATTTGTATTTGGTACTTTAATTTACAAAATAAGTAATTCAAATACTTGAAATACTAAAGTATTTGAAATACCCTAGAAAGTAATGCAAATACTCACAAAATACACTAAATTTTCTTGTCCTAACAAGTATAAAATAAATCGATAATCCACGCAATGCGCCCACTGTCGCGCCTTGTCAGCCATCAAAAGCCATTCACACACGTTGAATCTAATTACGACTACTGATATAAAAAACGAAATTCATAAAATATAACGTTGAGAACCCGTCATACAAACATCTTGGCAAAATGCAATTTTCTTTGGAAAATGGCAAGTCGACCTAAAAGCGCAGAAATAATTCAGGAAACCTTAGGCCATACATTCAGTGGCGTAACTACCATAAGACAAGTAAACGCAATGCGTTGGGGCCCACTCATCCAGTGCCTAACGTTGAAGGTTTCTGTCAACTTAATCTACGAACACCTTTCTGTCAAGCAAGGATTATTTTTAATTAAGTTCTGCATAATTTAATACCTAATGAAAAATTTGGTAACATCAGCATCGCGACACTCGTCAGTCGCAGATCAGGATTAGTCCTGATTTGATTCGCAGTGAGCGCCAGTGTCTTTTGGTTTGACATTCCGGGACTCCCGTTTTGTTGACATATTTTAACCTGTTGCCAAGAGCATTACCTTACCATTATCTTATAGTTTTAGTATTTGATACGCTAATTTTTCCTACGTTTTAAAAATGAGTGACCAGAAAAAAATATAAAAGCGCCCGCAATTAAAAGAAAACTAAAAAAAGAATTGGAATTAGAGAAAAATTGCAAAAATGTTTTATGTTCGACGAAATCGCAGTCTGAGCCAAATTTGAAACCATTTACGTACAAACGCAATGACATTAGGGACAATAATTATATTTCTCAAGACGAAGATCACACAGAATATTTGATCGGTATAACACAACTTCAGGTGGCTAAGCCACAGGCATCAGCACAAGCGACTTAATTTTTCTGTGTGCTAAAATTAAAAAGTTCGATGGAGCTGAAATATCGTCAGACGCCGTAATATCAAGTAAAGACACAATACCACAGAAAATATAGTTGTGTAACTATATTTTCTGTGACAATACTCTAAAGTGATTTAGGTCATTTTGTTAATAAACCAATAAGATGTAAATGTGTAAAAAAAAAATTAAAAAATTGAGCATTCAAGTAACATTAGGGATGAAATAAAAGAAGCTGGGCGTATAAAGAAAAGTATACTAGATTTTGAGTTGAGTTGGTGTTCTTATCTATTAGGTTACATTATGTGTTATCAGAAGTGAATTTTATTTCCAAAACTTTACAAAAAGAAACAATTGCTTTGGACGAAGCTAGTTCTGTTTTACTAAGAACAAAATGCAATGTGGGAAAACTGCCGTCAACGCTATAATGAGGTTCTAAAAGAAGCACGAACAACTACTTTGAAATGGTACATTCCAACTAATTTTAAGAGTAGGCGACAAGTTATTAAAGAAAGAATCTGATGAATAAACTTTAGATCATCGTTTTGATCCCAGGGAACATTTTTGAAGTGAAAACTTCTTTAGGTGCGCTCTGCACTTTTTTTGTGGGGGTTGAATGAGACCGAGCCATCACGGAACGCCGTCACATAAAGTAACGTAAGGCTGCATGTCCCCGTATAGGTATAGGGCTGAAATTTTCAGGGGATGTAGCCGGGGTAACAAGAAGATCCTGGACGAAAACGGGACCCCGTACCCCACCCCGTTTGGCCAAGGGAGGGTGCCACATGGGGGGTCACCTTAGACCATACGGTGGGGACCGGGGCTCTAGTCCTCTAATTTAGGGGGGTATTTGGGGGTATCTCTACAACAAAGGCTTGGATCGAAATTCTGACAAACGATGACCCCGCTTGTTGAAGTTTTCACTTCTATCGTGTGGTTTAAGCACACACAAAATTTTAATTTTTTTAAATTGGTGTTTTTTTATCAGCTATTGACATTATACAGTAGTAGTTAACAACTAGATTTACAGGGTTAAATAAGATAAGTGGTATCTTTTTCTTTTGCAACCTAAACATCTCATAAATGCAACAAAGTCTAAAATCCTTAAAAGCTACAATCAACAAAAATATTCTCAAATCATATTGCAAAATTTCTCTTTTACAATTTATAAAAACAGAGTTAAATCAAGAAATGACTGCAAAAAAAAATTTGATTTGAGCAAATTTACATTGACCTATTATTATTTTTTACCATGCCGATTATATTTGTGTCAGCTGAAGAATCTTTTAGTAAACTATTTAAGGAATCAAATAGGGCATGCAAGATCGATTTAAATATTTATCTTTAATTTCCGTCGAAAGTGAACCTCCCAACCAGAGCTGTTTAAGATCATTTAAAAAATGATTTAAATCAAAGATCAAAGATACTTTTCATTTGGACAAACGATTTAAATTAAAGATCGTTTTGTATATAAAGAAAGATTTAAATAATAAATCTTTTTTATATTCAAATCTTTTTTACATTTTAAATCATGTTAGGAAATATTTAAATCTTTTCAAAAGATTTAAATATTTTTTAAAATCTAAATCTTTTGAAAAGATTTAAATACTTCCCAAAATGATATTAAATGTAATAAAGATTGAAACCATTTGGTTGGTTATGTACAACGAATTGGCGTCGTTGGTTATGTACCATTAAAAACCCCTTAGAGCGTAATCAAAATGATATTTATATAAATTAAGTGAAAAAAAGCAAAAGTGTGACGTCACCCAATCTAAATTTTAAAAAACAATACAATCTTCAATAGGTACGTCAAAATAACATACAAAAACCAAATTAAAATGTTATTTAAACCTTTTTTTTAATGGAATTTTTGACACATTGTCGAATGTTTAAAAGCCGTTAGCATTCACATAATTGGTAACTTTGCACTTCTTATTATGTTAGCCGATTATATTAATTCAAATGAAAACACTAACAACATCAAACATACAGAAATAGCTCATTATGTGCATGCTAGCAGCTTTTAAATATTTGACAATGTGTCAAAAATTCCATTAAAAGACAAGCTTTATTTTTTTTTTGACAATTACCTTTTGATAAAATCAACTTGAAATTTGACAAAATCCTATTATTTCAATTATCTTTTTTTTATACTTTTGATTTGAATTTCTCCTAGAAATATTTTTCTGGCGGAAAAATCTATTTTCCTTTTTAGCTAGGTTTTTTATGGTATTTTGTTTGCTTTTTACAGAGTGATTACTTCGTAAGGGGTTTGTTTATGACGCAGAAACTTTCATCGAAATTATCGGGAATTTTTAAGAAATCAATAATACAAAAGTTTCCCATATAGCCAATATATATTTAAAAAGGAAAATTAAGTAACACGCATTAAAAAAATTTCATTACAAAATAAACATAGAACTAAAACACTTAGGATGTATTTATTGCTGTATTTTATTATAGTTAAACTCTTTTTAATGATTTAAATCTAAATCTGTTTAAGGATTTAAATTTTTTTTGAAGATTTAAATCTTTTTACTGATTTAAATCCTTTTAGAAAGATTTAAATACTATTTTTAAATCAAAAATCAAAGATACTTTTCAGAAAGATTTAAATCATAAATTGAAAATCACTTTCAGAAAAAATATTTAAACTCAAAGTATTTAAATCAAAAAATGTATTTAAATCACAAAAATGATTTAAATCTCAATGATGGTGACAGCTCTGCTCCCAACAAATTAGATCTTAAATATGCATATGAATTTGCAGTGTGTAAAACGAGAAAAAATCGTTTTAGATTTTAATAAGTTTAGTCGAGTGTTGCTTTAAACTTCTTAAATTTGATTAATATTTCCAGCTTCGTTAATAACTATTGCTTGGCTAAGATTTAGAGTTTTGCCTTTTTTGATAAAAAGAAATATTTTGATGTTATATGTAAAATAAATAAAAAAATTAAAGCTGGTTGTTTAATTTTTATTTAGTACTTATGAGTTGTGACGGAGAGGGGGGCCTACTTATGTATTTTGCGTTGGGGCCAAAACATTTTAGTTACGCCACTGCATACATTAAGTTATCCAGGACCCACTCGTTGGAATTCATTGTATGATGCCCTAACACAAATTATAAAAAAACGATCACCTACTAGAGCTATTCGAAAAGTTGAGTATTAAAAATCAAATGCTCAAAGACT
Source organism: Pissodes strobi (assembly GCA_016904865.1). Lineage (NCBI taxonomy): Eukaryota > Metazoa > Arthropoda > Insecta > Coleoptera > Curculionidae > Pissodes > Pissodes strobi. Next base: position 39,969 of record MU190095.1, read on the forward strand.
CTGAAATGAATTTTTAAAACCTTTGGCAAACTCCATTGACATTCTACAAGGGGATAAAAACACCTTTGTCTAGAGCCGCGCGCAAAATAACTAATTACTAAATTGAAATGAAATCGCAAAATCAACGAATGCCGCGGATCCCTATTTTGCGCTCTAGCGCGAACATCCATCGAGTATGCTATGCATAGTCATGGCAATCGAAAATAAATAAATGACAGTCGTGCGTTTATTACAGTTTTTGCTGACACTCCTGTTCTAGATATGCCCGAATAATATGTCAAAACTGACAGTCACTTGCAAATTTCAGAATAAGTATAGAGAAAAAGGTGCATTTAATTTAAAAAAATGGGGCTGTAGAAAAAGTTCTATGTTTTTTTTTTTTTTTGAGCGCAAAGTAAGATTGCCGTTTTCGAATTCTTTCTCAAGCGGCAATCCGTTACTTTGCGGCTTGCGCTCTAAATACACAAATAACTATTTTCTACAGCCGCACGCAAAATAACTAATTACTAAATTGAAATGAAATCGTAAAATCGACGAATACCGCGGATCCTTATTTTGCGCTCTAGTGCGAACATGGAAAAGAAAATTCTCACTTTTTCCGTCGAGTATGCTATGAATAGTCATGGCAATCGAAAATAAATAAATGACAGTCGTGCATTTATTACAGTTGTTGCTGGCACTCCTGTTCTAGATATGCCCGAATAATATGTCAAAACTGACAGTCATTTGCAAATTTCAGAATAAGTATAGAGAAAAATATGCATTTAATTTTTAAAAATGGGGCTTTAGAAAAAGTTCTGTGTGTTTTTCGAGCGCAAAGTAAGATTGCCGTTTTCGAAAGATTACTACATAACTATTTTGGATGTCTTATGCCTACCCTGGGATCGCTTTTTAAGAAAATGGAGAGACTAGAGAACACAGTGGAAGTCTCAAGTCCTGCTTACAAAATTCTTCAAGCATGTCAAGAGGCATTACTAAAACGCTTTAGAGGTTTTTTTGATGTTTCCAAAACGGAGACTAAAGAAGCAATTGTTGCTTCGTTCACCTTGCCCAAATTTAATAAAATATTTGCGCTGGATAAAGAGTTTCGAAACTTTTTACAAAGAAACTGAAATTGGCGATATTAACTCATGTGTGCATAAACTTGTAGCAAAAGCAGCCGAGAAAATAGAAGTAGCAAAAAATATTTCAATTGCAGACATCGAAAAAAATACTACATCAGCATCAGATATTATGACTGACGAATTCTTTAAACTACTTCCCACTCTCCGGAGAGTCTTAAAAGTAACACTAAAAGAAAATTTGAGCATGAGATTCTTCAGTATGCAGAGGATTCGAGTACAGATTTAAAATCCTTAGATAGGTTCCCTATTATAAAAGAAGTTTTTCCAAGATATAACACGTGTCTTCCTTCATCAGCACCAGTAGAAAGGCTTTTTAGATTTGCGGAAATAGTAAACGCACCTCGAAGACATGCGCTTTCCGACCTACACTTTGAACAATTGGTTATGGTAAAATCGAATGGCAAAAGACTGCTGTAAAGTACATATAGTATTGTTTATAGTCTTTGTCCAACACCCAAGGCTATTAATGTTGGTTCCGTCCCGATGTTGGTGGTTATTTTTTAGGTTGTTAGGAATATTTGGATTATAGTACCTACCTTCACCTCAGTAGAATATTTAAAGTTGCTCTTATTTTGTTTCCTGAATGTATTTATTATGCTTTGCGCATTGACTTTATATTTTGTTTTTTGTACGATATTATTAAGATTATTTACACAATAAACATCTGAAAAATAATCCGACTACACTTGATTACTCAATCTTTTTCACTATATTTACTGGAAATATGCAGTTTGTGATATTATAATATACGTATTTATTAGTAGTATCTTCCAGAACTTCCAGATTCCAGATTTTGGTAGTTTACATTTACATCTAATACACAATTATTGTAAAAGTTTAACACAAGCATTTAGGGGGATGTCTGCTTTTCATGTTTTAACCCCTTATATGAATAACAGTTATGAAAACATATTTTAAATCATTTAATAGTATCTATCATGGCTTGCAACTGGACGATCCTACAATTCTTAAGTAATAATTATTGTTCGGCGGCTATATCAGTAGTGTTTTCAGCATTCCGTACACTTTTTAAAAAAATTAGCCTTAATTTTCGTGGAATTTGAATTACTTTTCATTGCTTAAAATTCTTCTTATTACTTCAAATCATTATTCAAGTACTTCAAATATCCATATGGTATTTCAAATATTTTATTAAGTACTTCAAATACTCACGAGGTATTTGAATTATTTTACTTGAAAAAAATCAAGTACTAAATTACGGTACTTGAAACTTGAAGTACTTTTTAATTTGAAAGTACTTAGTACTTGTACCTGCAGCATATAATTCCGGTAATTGATACTTCATATTTGAAATACTATTTCGCAGTATTTGTGACAGAATCTGGAGAATGTTCGAACCTAATGCGACAGGAATTTGGTCCAGTTCAATGCAACAAAAACCCAAGCAGCCACGTTTGCCAAGAAATCTAATACGGTGAGACGGGCCCTAATATGATTACGGCAGGATCGACATTTCCTTCATCCTCGTCAATCGGACTACTGGGTATCTCGGTCAACATCAATATGTCATGGCAACACCATGTTGCTAACATCGTAAAATTAGCCTCGCAGAAGCTTGGTGGGCTATTTCGCAACAAAAAACTGTATACATCGCAGCAAATAAGACCGTGCTTAAAATATTGCTCACACATCTCGGGTGCCACACCTAAGCACACTCTAAGGCTTGTTTCACACATACACGGTGACCGTCCAAACGGCGCCGTTTACACGGCTAAGGGACGCATGAGATAATGAGTGCTTTCACATGCACCGGAGCCGTGTGTGCGACAAATTTTTACCGTGATGTCGCCGTGGCTTCCCACTGAATTGGACGGCCACCGTTACCGTTTGAACGGCGCGAACTTTTCAGTCGAGTACTGAATTATATGGAAGCTTTCACACTTGCCGTATTTACGACAGGTTTATTTACTTTTCTAACAGCTAGCATTTCGACAGGTTGTATACACTCTCGCATAAAAGTGTGTTTCTTTTGAAGTGATTCTTTTAGCCATTTATGTAGTTCGTCAAAACTAGATATTGACTTCCGAAATAGTTGAAAAACTTTCTTGCATCTTCTCTGAGCTGCTCAAAAAGGACATAATGTGGGACGTCAAAGTATGAAGTCATTCAGCCACTTGGCCAATGAGTTATGGGTGTTTACATTGACACCATTAAAATGGCCTTGGTCTGGAAGATAACAAACGAGAGAAGAAAAGAGGAAAGAGGGACAGTTTTGACTTTTGAAAACTGAATGTATTCAACGAGCGCGCTTATAAATTGTGTAAAGAAAGTCTCAGTTTGATTGAATTAAAATATGAAAATAACGTGTATCCGTTTGGCGTACTTGTTGTGTTGAATTATTTAAGGACCCACTCACAATAGAATGCTCCAAACTGTTTCCTTTCCATATTTATAGGATGTATCCACACAATTCCATTTCTTTTTTTCCAAACCGGTAATGTGTGAAAAGTCAACATAATGGAACGGCACCGTTCAAACGGTGCCGCATGCACGGTCGCCGTGTATGTGTGAAACAGGCCTAAAGATGCTGGATTCTATTCAGAAGGGAGCTGTGCGTCTCGTCGGCGACCCGGAGTTGACCCGAGATCTGGATAGTCTGGAACACCGCAGACATGTGGCCAAGATATCCCTATTTTACAGATAGTTTCACGGCAGATGCTCCCAGGATTTGGCCAGCATCATCCCGCCCCCAGCAACGCCTGTCAGACCGTCGCGACAGACGGCAAGAGCGTCCGTTGTACAACTGGAATTACATAGAACGTGGCTTTATAAGGACTCCTTTGTCTGGCTCACGGCATTACTGTGGGACTCAATATGAGGTCATCTGTTTCCTTCTAATTACAACCTATAACTATAAGAACCGTGTCAATCAATATTTTCGCACACACACCCCTCGTCGTGTGCCATAGGATCTCCTTTTTGTGTGTGCCACTGCCATAAAAAAATAAAATTAGATAATGTGACTAATAAGCGTTAGAGAAAATACGATATTGTCAACTAGGATATCCATTAAGATAAAATCGTACTGTGGAAAGTTTAAAATTAACCGTGAATCTCAATTTCAAATTGGTATTGGATAGTATAAACTGTAGTATGGCGGACGGCTCCGGGGATGAGACAGACGAGGCTCATGATACATGGGCCTGTATCATAGCGAAGAGTCTCGCCAAGGGGCTGTTGTGCCTACCTAGGAAGGAGTGCAGGGCCCTGGTAGGATTCTACACAGGACACTGTAGGCTTAGACGGCACCTGATCCTGCTGAGAATTGCAGAGGAGGCGGAGTGTAGATGGTACATGGAGGACGACGAGACCCCATACCATCTACTTACGGAATGCCTTGCCTTTGCGTGGGCAAGATTCGGAATCTTTGGCGTGACGTCGATCGAGCCAGATTCAGTGCGTCGTGTTAGTCTGAAGGAGATGCGAGCTTTCTTAAGGAGGGCCGGCATCCTGAAGGTTCTCTAATGCGGGCTGGGGGCACAACGGGTTCAATTGGTGGCCTAAGTGCAAGGCCCGGTAGGGGCCACCCCTTCCATACTGATACTGATACTGATAGTATAAACTGTTATGATTAACCATGTTGATAATTCAAAACAATACTCGAATTAGAGGTCATAGTGTGATATAAAAAGCTGCACAGCCACCCATATCGGCAGACCTTGTGTAAATTGAGGCATGTGTTATATTTGTATTTAAATGCATTAGGTAATAATGCAGTATTTATTTTGCATTGATTATGAACAATAAATGATATATATTTTCAAACCACTTTCATGCATTCATCCTGTCACACATAAAAATAAATGCTTAAATCAGGTTAACTAAATATCCAACAAAAACTCATGATTATATTTAATTAACATAAACTCCTTTCTTTACTGAATGTAATAAAACTTTTTTTCAACTATCCGCTTCTCCGTTCACACTCAATTTTTACTTTACTTCTTCTAATATAAGACATCGAACTTAATTCTAGTCTTGAGGACAGGAATAGATCTGTCTTACTACAATCTTCCAACCGCCATTTTAACTTCTATCGGCATTAACGGGCGAGACGCTACAGCTTCTACGTTTTTACCGCCCAAAAGATTCCTTAAGCAGGGCGCCCACTGAATCCGCACAGACCGGCCAGCACGGCCGGCATAAGTTGCTATCTACGTTATTAAACGAGGTAGCGCCCATTTAATCGGAACAGCGCGGAACGGCATCTCGTTTAATAACTTATGCCGGCAGTGCTGGTCGTGCCGGGCCGGTCTGTGTCGATTCTGTGGGCGTCCTGCTTAAATCCAGGTCGGAAAAGGCAAACAGAGAGAACACGAGATATTTCCTAAATATATGTGCAAACAAATGAGAAAACGACCTAATATATTGGCGTCAATGAGTGCTGCAGAGGCAGATGTTAACTAGTTTAATGCACTTCTTCAACGCTAACATTCAACCTTCAACTTTCTTTCTTGATGCCCTTTTTTTAAATGAATGAAGAGTGAAGGCTGTGTGCATGTACGAAATGTACTAAATGAAAAACTTTTGTATTCCATGCAAAAATTTTAATCCAAAAAGGACGTCTAATCAGCGTAACAGAGCGGTTTCGGCCTTAGCCATCATCAGTGTTACCTGCAAAGTGAGTAAAAGAACCACCCATTAGTGGAAACCAGCATAGGCTGTAACATTTTTTTTGGGTTGAACAAAGTAAAGTTGCAATAATTGTCAGTGACCTATGGCGAAATAAAAAATTAAATTGAATTTTAAGTTTGACTTTTTTTGAGTTCTGAATTTATTAAGATAAAAATGGTAATTAAAACTG
>MU190096.1:0-10236 GCA_016904865.1 Pissodes strobi
AAAATTATATTTAAGAGTTCGCATGTACTATACTCTTAAAAATATTACCTTTAATTTTAAAAATATCAATAAAAATAAATTAATCATATGGAGAAATCAATAAAATTATTATAGTGTAAGTACTTTTAGTCACAAACGGTTTTGATGTCAATTTATTTTCGGTTCGCCCTCAAAATAGTATACCTATTAAGATGAAATCAATAATCAAATTGTAAAAATATTCAAAATACCCATGTAATCATTGTCTTTTTCACTGATTCCATTCAAATGTATGTATTTTAGTATTTATTTTAATTTAATTACCTAATGTTTGTGGTTTGCCCATATTTTATGTTTGTTTTATTTTTCGACTTGTGAAATTACACCTTGTATAACTCTTCTTAAATAAATTGTGTCTGTATTGTTCCAATATGTTTATTAATTTATTTTTCCTTCATGAATGCGATAATCACTAATAATCATCATAGCACCTAGCACCCGAGTTTAACCAATAACCTGATGATACGGTACTGTAATTCAAAAATAAAATATCCTTAATACGGCGCTGGATTCTCTCCCCGGTGCGAGAGCGACAGCGCGAGTTTCGCCTATCTTGCATCTTTTTCTGTCCCGGGCCAATACTTCAAAGATGCCGGCCGAGAGACTTCCAGCTGATTGTTGTACTAAGCTGTGACTTTACTTTGTTCAACCCAAAAAAAAAATTACAGCTTATGCTGGTTTCCACTAATGGGTGGTTCTTTTACTCACTTTGCAGGTAACACTGATGATGGCTAAGGCCGAAAGCGCTCCGTTACGCTGATTAGACGTCCCTTTGGATTAAATTTATGCATGGAATACAAAAGTTTTTCATTTAGTATACCTCAGATTAAGCAATACCCTAATAAAAGGACCAATTAGGTAGATGACCACAGAGTATTGTCCCGCATCTATAGATCATACCATCTAGTTTTGGAATTGTGAGGTGAGGAGTATTAAAAATACAATGTTTTTTACAAATAATTTTAAAAAATGTCATCTTAAATCAAAGTTAATATTCAGTAAATAATTCATATCAATATTTCTGTGCCTGATGGGTATCTCAGGATGATTGATCAGCATAAAACTGAGAGAGATGCTGATATAACGGACCTCATGTTTGATACAAGAAATGAGGATCAAGCGTTTATTAACCAACTTCAGGCAATTAGAACCGTCAATTTGTAATCACTTGAACAAAAATCTAATATCTACATATTTCCAATCATACAGTCTAGCTGATTACGGCTGTATGAGACCCTTTAAAGAAATAACACTAAATGCCTAATCAACGAATAAAATTCTTTCGTGTATTTTAAAAGCGTCTTTGTTGTCTTTTGTGTTGTCGATAATTGTTATTTTAATACAAAAACAACAATGGGTGAAACAGGATTACGGATGAGAGGAAAGCTTGATAACAGATACTACTGGTCTACGGTTCTGAGAGGAAACCCTTTCTTGAAAACACTGATATTCAATGATCTGAATATTTATCCTTTCTTAGGTGAATCATGAGTCGATTCCTACACTGGTTTACATGGGATCCTTAGGTCGTTACCTTTATGGCTCTGACAATGGCACCCGACCAACCCAAACAACTCTACTAAGAGCTACGTTAGGAGAAACATTGTCTCCATGTTTAAAAGGTGATCTACTAAACAATGCACATGAAGCAAGGGAGATATTTGTGGAGTCTGTGAAGGCTCTCATGACATATGACATGCTCGGATCACACAGCGATTGACATCGTTAGCTATCTCCAAGAAGTGCACGATTATGACGCAGCTGGAGCAAATAGCATTTTCCGAGGTACTGTTCAAGATGGTTATAATACACCAACAGTTGCATTAAGGCCAGAAACAGCTGAAAAAATTGAAGACCTAGTTCGGCTCCAATAATTGACCGAGCAAGCATATCGCAGAACATATACTTTTGTATCAGGAATTAAATAAGTTCTTTATTTTGTAATTGTAATTTTGGAGGTAACTTTTTAAAGATGGCGACGTCTGACACGTCGCATGAAAACCGCGAGCGAAGAAAAAGTGAATTAAGGAATAAAAGTGCATGTTTTCATTGCAGAAAGTTGTCTGAAAACTTAGTGAAATGTGTAAAGTGTGTGGAATTGTTCCATCCTTCATGTTTAAAACAAGCTGCTGTTAAAAAATCAGCATCTTGCGTTCATCAATCGGCGGCCATGACGATAACAACTGAAGAATTGGAAGCCCAAAGAGATGCAGAAATCTCCTTTCTCAAGCTGCAAATTCAGGAGTTGGAGGTAAAATATAATAATCTAGAGACATCCAATGCCTCGCTACAAGAAAAAGTCGATATTTTATTTGAAATTATTGGTAGAAATAACCTTCAAAAAGGCAAACAAAAACAAACATCTTCCCTCCCCTCCTTGCCCATGCATGTCCAAGACCAAGAGCCGAACCAGAACCAGCTGAGAAGCCAAAACAGTGTGGCCAATCTAAACCGACAAGAAATCTGTCGGCGGCGACGGAGGTTGGACGAAAGGCGACGGAAGCACCAAATCCGAGCCAATCGAAAGGGCTCACTTTACAACCGAATGTGAATGTCAACAAAAAAGTCAATGTCACTGATACAGCTGGTGATGATGATTTTTTTTTTCTGAAGAAGTAAACAAAAACGAAGAGTGGCACTTAATAAAGAGAAGAACCAGAGGAAAACGAGCCGAACCATACAAAAGCACCCGTCAAAATGTCGCCCAGTTATCAATCGCAGACTCTACCCGATTGGCCTGGATTTTTATCTCTGGTTTTCACCCTCAGACAACAGAAGATAACATAAATGACTATCTAAAGGACAATGGCTTTGTTGGGGTTTCCTGCTATAAAATGCATACCAAACAAGACAAGTTCAAAAGCACTTTCAAAAGCAAACAAATGACTAATTTTCGAAAAATTCGTTTGATATCACATTCCGCTGATAGATTTGATCTAAATCTAAATACAAACCTCTACCTAGTCAAAATCAAATATATCTCGTTACAAATGCGTGTGGAAAATTATAGGCCTGAGCAAAAACAAACAAATTTACACAAGCCGCTCGACCAAAAGCAAATATATTTAAGCAGCCAGTCAGATAATACCTTTTTAGTCACATGACAATAACGGTGCTGTTTACAGTGCTTTTAGTATTGTTTTTCGTGGTATGCAAGTTAGGTGTTTTGATTCCTGTCCTATCTTGTGTTTTTTAAATGGAAGAAGTTATTGACGGAGACCTAGTGACTGTAAAGCAAGGATCAAAAGGTAGCAGGAAAAGGCAAAAACAAGTAAGCCGGCGAGAACAATCTAAACAAATTCGACACAAGAAGTTTTTATGCTCAAAAATTTTCATTGGGTGTAAACATAACACCAAACGTTTTTGGTGTAGCAAAATCCGCCCTCCTGATGCCTTATTCATTCGTAAAAAACTACATGATTGTGAAAATAAAGTAGCGTAAGATAATAAAGTAGCAAGTTGGGTTTCGGTTGCTGATATTAAGAAGAAAGTGACCACAAACCCTCAAGAAGGCAGGAAAGCTAAGCCACATTCATTCAAGGTGCAATACAGTGTTCCATCGCAAAATGGACTGACCGTTCGCGTGTGTAAAAAGTTTTCATGCATTTAACATGTTTTAAAAACAATAAAATAAACAATACTTGCAATTTAGTTAAATCAGGAGAGTACGTAAAGGAGAGTCGAGGAGGTGATAGAGTTGGACACAAATCGGTAGGAAAGAAAAACAGACTTCGAGAATTCATTGGGAACTTAAAAGGCAGTGAATCCCATTACAATAGAAAAAAATCAATGCGCATTTATTTACACAGTGAGTTAACTCAAAACCAGTTACACAAAATATACAATGCTTCAGTTTCTCCTGAATCAACGTGTATTTTCCGAATTCAACATTGGTTTTAAATCTCCCGCATCAGACGTATGTACCTACTGTACCAAGCTTTCTGTGCAAATAAAGAATGAAAAAGAGGTTAACGCAAAAAATAAATTATTATTACACAAAAGGGTCCACAAATTAAGAACATCGGCATTCTATGAACTTCTACGCAAAACTAATGAAGAGGATACCATTACGATCTGCTTTGATCTTCAGCAAGTCCAAAGTTTGCCCAAGACGCCCATTCAGCAAGCTTACTATTCCAGCCAGATTAGTTTGTACTTCTTTTGTATCGTGGATCAGTTATCCAAACAACCATTTTTCTATACATGGAGTGAAGATCAGGCCGGTCGGGGTTCCCTAGAAATTTCCTCTACATTAATAGACTTTTTCGAGAAAAACATTAATCCTACTGATAAAACGAAAGTAAGACTGCTTTGTGATGGGTGCACAGGACAAAATAAAAACAACATTGTTGCTCTTATGGACCAGGGAAGATGACGACAGTCGAGCATTCACCGAGATCGCGTCCTATACGGCAGCTCAATAAAAATTTCATGTTCACACTATTTTTAATAAATTAGATTTTATTATTAAAATCGGCTTCCATTATTTTAATATAGTCTTTAATAAAGCAGCGGTGGGATTGTCCACACTGTTTTTCGTTGAGATTGGTGGCAAGACGAGCCACGAACGTTTAGTTTTAAGTGATTAGTGATTGATAAGTGACTAAGCAAAGTGTTTTGGATGGAAATTTAGTGCTGGACTTTGAAGTGGGCTTGTTGATTAAACGAAGGATTGAATTGTATGTACTTATTTTTAGTTATTAAGTTTGAATAATGGATTCAGACTCTAGTGCTAGTTCGAGAGACAATTACGATTATAAACGCAAAAATAGGAAAACGGACAAGAGAGATAAGAACAAAAATAAAGGGAAAAGGTCCAAGATCCCTAATAAAAAGTCAAGAAATGTAGATCCATGTACGTCACGTAATGAAACTCACACGCCTGAAATAATTATTCATGAGATTTCAAGTGAAGTAATAGAGCAACGTGCTCAACATAGAAATGAACAACGTGTTCAACACGAAAGTGAACAAAGTGTTCAAAACGCGAATGAGCAACGTGCTCGACGCATAAATGAACACGATGTCACTGAAAATGTACAGCAACGTGCTGTAAATGAGATGGACCAACGTGGTCCTATAGATTCTGTATCTCGTTTAGACCGTCTCGTGGACAGATTGATTGAAAATCAAATACTTAAACCACAACAGGCAATAGTACAACAACCGAGAATGCTGATCCGACCCGAATGTATTCCAGAATTTGAACCAGGAAGCCCAAATTTAAGCATGAAAAGGTGGATAGAAAAGATTGAACAGCTGGCAAGCATCAACCAATGGGATGACAATACGATTGTTTTTCACATGCAAAGCCGTTTACGAGGACTCTCGCGTCAATGGTATGACAATTTAAATGATTATAATATGAATTGGGAAGAGTGGAAAGTTCTGCTTCTAAAGTTTCCCTGAACATCAGGATTTTGCTGCTACCCTCCGAAAACTAGTAAATAGGTCAAAACAACCATATGAAACGTGGGAAAAATACTATTTTGATAAAATGGACCTTCTAAGTGCATGCGATGTAACTGGGAAAAGGGCAGTGTCCTGCCTAATTGACGGCATAAGGGATCCGTCCTTGCAAGCAGGCGCCCGTGCAGGAAGATACAGTGCTCCAGACGAGTTTTACGCAGAATATTTGTCAGCTTTAAGACAGGTAGATATATACAAAAATCGCGATAAAAATCGACAAGACCTAAGAAGCAAATTGCAGGTGCCTTTTACGTCTTCTCCCAGTATTGCTGGCCCTTCAAGGGGTTATTTGGGAAAACGTTTCCCTAAGCTGGATCATAACGAACGTCGTTATGAGCCGACCGAGAAGCGGCAAAAAGTTGAAAAGGATTTTGTCAAATGTTTTAATTGTCAAGAAAGGGGTCATATTTCCCCAGATTGTCCAAAGGCCAGGGTTGAATGTTCAAGTTGCAAAAGGTTAGGGCATACATCAAATAACTGCAAAAAGCCGAAAAGGCAAGATATCAAAAATAATGTTATCGAAGGCAACGTGTCTTTAAACGATCGTTATTTTTTTGATTGTTTAATAAACAAAATGCCAACGCGAGCATATATCGATACTGGTTGTGGAGCGGTATTACTCAAAGAAACGGTTGCCAAGGAAGCTGGCATAGATTTTAATCCGAGCACATTAACCGTATCTGGTTACGGTGGCTCTAGAGTGTCGATTATTGGCGAAGGAAACGTCAATATAAAAATAGACCTTGTTGAAACAAACGTCGATTGTTTAATTGTGCCAGACGTGACTCAGACAGTTCCCATTATTATTGGCCAAAACCTAATCAATCAACAAAATATTATGCTTATTGCAACGGGCAATAACGTACGCCTTATTCCAAAAACAAAAGAGATTTCTGATATTCTTAATATTCCTTTAAGAAAAATTCCATTATGGGCCAAGCAAGATTGCGTCATTCCACCGAGAACTGTAGCAGTCATCAAAATCACATCCCGTGATCAAACGTCTGACGATGTTTTTGTATTGGGAGGTTTACGATCGATTCCAGGAAATGAATATTACATCGACGAGTGTGTAATAAATGGCAAAGAAGGATTTGTTACGTTAGCAAACCTGTCATCAAATGAATTAAAGGTCAGTAAAAATAAAATTTTAGTCAGATCAGTTATTTGTTTTGAAGAAATAAGTATGAAATCTGACACTTGCGTTTTATTCTCCGAAATCGATAAGCGGGAAACGTTCCTGAGTAAAAACGATGTTTCTTTTAATGAAAATTTATCTTCAGAACAGGTTACTGAATTGATGAATTTGTTAAATAAATTTCGATTATGTTTTGCACGTACAACAAAAGAATTGGGAAAAACTGATGTTTTAAAAATGAGTATAAATTTGACAGATGGTAAACCCGTTGTTTATAGACCTTATCGTTTATCCTACAGCGAACGTAAAGTTGTTAGAGATATTGTCGACGATTTATTGAAAAATAATATAATTCGTGAATCAAGTTCCCCTTATGCAAGCCCTATACTGCTGGTCAAAAAGAAAAATGGCGAGCAGAGGATGGTGGTTGACTATCGCGCATTAAATGCAAAAACAATAAAAGACAGATTTCCTCTTCCACGCCTTGATGAATTTTTGGAAAAACTCAAAAATGCTTCATATTTTACTAGTTTAGATTTAGCCAGTGGATACCATCAAATTGAGATGGCTCCTGACTCAATTCCAAAAACGGCTTTTGTTACACCCGACGGGCATTATGAATACGTTCGAATGCCTTTTGGTGTGGCAAATGGGCCGGCCGTATTTCAGAAAACCATTAACAACGTGTTAGGTAATCTGAGATATGGAAAGGCTTTGGCTTACATGGATGATGTTCTTCTACCAGCATCAACTTTTGAAGAAGGAACTGTTAACCTCGAAAACGTTTTGAGGGTATTAGAAAAATCCGGTCTAACTCTACGTCTGACAAAGTGTCACTTTTTTATGTCCAAAATAGACTATCTTGGACATGAAATTAGCCAACGTGGTATTCAGCCAGGAAAAAGAAATACAGACGCTGTATCAAAATTTCCAGAGCCAAAAGACGTACATACAGTCAGGCAGTTTTTAGGTCTTTCCAGCTATTTTCGGAAATACATTAAAGACTTTGCCACTATAGCCAAACCATTGACAGCTCTTACGAAAAAGGGCGTAAAATTCGATTGGACGCAGTCAACAAAATGCCTTTGAAACCTTGAAAGAAAAATTGATATCAAGACCCATTTTAGCTTTATACGACCCTGAACTACCTACTGAAGTACACTGCGATGCCTCAAAGTGGGGTATTGGTGGTATACTTTTACAAAAACAAAGTGATGACACGTTACATCCTTGCATGTATTTTTCAAAACAAACCACTAAAGAGGAACAGCGGTACCACTCATACGAGTTGGAAACATTAGCTGTGGTAAATTCTCTAAAACAATTTAGAGTTTATTTAATTGGAATCCATTTCAAAGTGGTTACGGACTTCAACGCTATAAGAACGACCCTGAGTAAAAGAGATCTAATTCCTAGAATTGGGAGGTGGTGGCTCTCAATTCAAGAATTTACTTTCGAGGTAGAGTACCGTCCAGGCGTAAAAATGATACACGTAGATGCTCTTAGTCGAAGCCCAATTTCAGAACCCCAACGGAGTGGTTTGATAGTGGCTGCAAACGTAGTAAATATCAATCACGAGGATTGGGTACTTACTGCGCAGCTCGCTGACGAACGATGCAAACATATTTTAGATGTTTTAAGCAAAGAACTTGAGAACACTGAGGATCAAAATCTACATAAAGAATATTGCAAAATAAAAAATCGCCTGTATAAAATCACCGAAGATGGAAGTAAATGGGTAATCCCCAAAACGGCACGTAGGCAAATTCTAATGCATTTCCACGACGGTGGTGGACATTTGGCATTAGACAAAACATTATCTAATATTTTTAAGACCTACTGGTTTCCAGGCATGCGCAGATATGTAAAAAAATACATATCTTGCTGTTTGGACTGCCTCTATAATAAAGAGCCAGGCGGACGTCACCCGGGATTTTTACACCCAATCGAAAAAGTAGCCGAACCATTTGACACAATACATATTGACCATTTAGGTCCCTTCGTCAAGTCTCGCAGGAAAAATATGTATCTCATCGTGGATGTAGAGGCCTTCACCAAATTTGTTTTCATGAAACCTGTACGATCAACAAAAACCGGTCCAGTTCTAAAATTTTTGGACGAAATAATTTCCAATTTTGGTGTACCTAGAAGAATTATTAGTGACCGTGGATCCTGTTATACTGCTAAGAAGTTTGAAGACTTTTGTAAAAGTCTCAACATTAAACATGTATTAAACGCTACTGCCACGCCACGGGCAAACGGGCAGGTAGAAAGGTACAACCGCACTATTTTAGCATCCTTACCAACTTCCACTAACGAAGAAGATCGATGGGATGAAACAGTACAGAAAGTACGTTGGGGTTTAAATAGCAGTGTAAACAATACAACAAAAAAGTCCCCTTACGAGTTCCTTCTTGGTTATGCACCACGCGGTGTTGCCAATGCTATTTTAGCAAACGAAGTAGTCCTGAAAACGTATGACTCAGACGTAACGAAAACGAGAGAGTCAGTCAAGCGACTAATAGATAAGAGGCAAAGCATCGATAAGACTAGATACGATTTACGACGAACCAAAGGAAAAACATTTAAATCCGGTGACTACGTATTGGTTAGAAACGTTCAACCATCAAATCAGGGTCAAAGTAAGAAACTTTTGCCCAAATACGCAGGTTCTTATGTTGTAACCAAAGTCTTGGACAAAGATAGATTTGTAGTCGAAGACCCTGCAGGATCTACGAGGTCGCAAAAGAAATATAAAGGGATAGTCTCTTTAGATAAGTTAAAATCATACGAAGTGAATGTAAGCACAGAATCTGACGAAGATTCTAATATAGCAGAAGATTAAAAAGTGGGCGACGAAAATGTAGGTTTTATGTTTTTCGGTATTTTTTTTTGGAACAAAAAAACAAAGTCATTTCTGTTTTTTTTTTTATTCCATTTTTAAGTAAGTATATATAATGTTGGTTGATTCGCGATAAATACCAGGATTATATATAAATAAACAAATACATTCAAAAAAAAAGGATAGTCTTAAGTACTGAAAAACAATTACCGCTCATTAACCCAATAATAAAGACGCTAAGTCGTCAAATGGCTAAAGTAACAAAACATCAGCTGTAGCTACACACACGTATTGAAACGTCAATACAAGGCCTAGGTCGACACGATGACAGTACGCAATTACAAAACAGCTAAGAAATAAACGATATTCTATAGCTTGTTCAAGCAAATCCACTAACGAAGTGGCTAGCAAATACAACGAGTATTTAATTTTCCTTCAATTTTATCCTAAAACTATTTTACCAATCCTAGACCTAAAACACGACCAACGAGGTCAAAATCTGTAGTTAATTGTGATAAGAGAAGTAATTAATGTTTGTATTTTACAGATCTGAACATATGATTCGACAACCCCGAGGACGTGGTACAGGTAGCAAGGCCGACTGTTATCGATTTGAAAATACGGCAACGAGGACATCACGGCCTGATAGCGTAAATATGGCTTGATGCTGATCTAGCAAAAGTGATATCTGGTTTCCACGTAGTTATATCAGAGTCTATAGATGTTATATTGTACATATGCCCTAGGT
>MU190096.1:22710-45916 GCA_016904865.1 Pissodes strobi
ATATATATATATATATATCTTTGCACAGCCTACAGTTTGAGGACGTTTATACCGGTATAAGTTATACCGACTTATACCGTATAAGTTTCGAACGTAGCCTACACTTTGCGGACCTCGGAAATGTCATCAATTATGATGTTGGCAACGACTAGTGGTGTCGATTTTCGTTACTTTTGACTACTCGTTACTTCGTTACTTTGATTACTTCGATTAGTAGGTATATTTTGGGTATTGTATGATTCGTTACTTTCCCCCTTAATATTTATCTATGGTTACTACCGTTTATCATAATGTTTACTGCAATACCTTCATCTTTATCAATCATTATAATTTTTATTTGGCTAATAAGAAAATTCTAAGTGCTCTTGTAAAATACTGTTTAATTACGAACGTGTATGAAGTTTAGGCACTTGCTTCATATATTTGGCTATTTGGGTCATCAACAACTTTTTTCATAATTATGAAATAACAGAGATACGTGGTACGAGGAAACAAAACATGTATGTAACGCAAACTGCAAAAATGTTCATTATTACATAGTAAATAATATAAATACTTTATAATCTGTGTATTTACTTATGAACAATTCTCATAATAACCCTAAAGTACTAGAAAACTAAACAAATACAACATATCTAGAATATAAAAAAATATCAAAAAATACAGGTACTCAGAGGTCATAATTACAATGTAAAAATAATATATTTTGTACATTCTTTCCCTTCAGACTACTTCTCCTCACTGAAATTAAGTAGTCCATTTAATATAAGGTCTATAATGTCACCTTAGCTCATAAATTCAATAAGGTCGCTGAACGACATACCTTTCATAACCAAAATTCATTAGAACAATGGAACAGCACTGCAAATATTTCAAAGTAACGAGACGAAATACGACAAAATATGCTGCGACCACCCGACCATAGCGGTGAGTCTCGTGCCGACTACCGTGTAATGTAATATCGTTGACTGATACCTTTGTTTATATAGAGAATAGTTATTCAACCTCGAACTGAAAAAAGGCCTCATCCCTAGATGGCGTCCGGCCTGAAATGTGCCCATTGACCAATTTCAAGAAATTACTACGCGTCCTACGAGAAACGTTGCGAGGAGGGAGTTCCTACATTTCTATTGGTGCATTCCCAAGGGCTGTTACCTGGCGACGCGGAGTGGAGCCGCGTGGACGAGTGTTCGTAATAATTCCGAATATCTCATTGTTTATTTCTATATTTTCCGCCATTGTTCAAGTTGAACAAGCTTTACTTTGTAAAATGTTTGTGTTTGGGTTGTAGTGATTAATTTTGGGCTGAGTAAGTTGCGATTATCTATCTTCGTTTTTTTTCTAGGTAAGTACAAAAGTACCCACTTCCTTTGTTTTGTAGTTTTTGTCGGAAATGAGAGTATTGCAATAGCAGTTTGGAAGTTTAATAAACAGAACAGGTTTAATTAAATACGATGAACATTTTTATAATAATCATATATATGTAGATAGGGATAGGGTAAATCTTTACATCTACTTTTTTATATCCATCAGTATGCTTTCTCATATTAACGTTTATTTTGTACGTAAGTACATAGTAGATGTTGCACGTCTAGGTGTCTATGAACAGTTTTGAATAGTTAATTAATTCATTGATAGGCATGTATAAGGAAGGATGACAAATGTATGGAATGAATATTGAATTTAATTAATAGCATATTATGATATAAGTGTATAAGAGCACTTTTAAAGCACGCGCGTTTAGATTTCTTTAAATTTACTTATTTGGGTTGTTCCACATTTGTATTGTTTTAATTGTTTCAGTTTTTGACAAACAAATTCTTTACAAACTAAGTCAAAATTACATTAGATTTTAATTTGTTTCAGATAACGTCTATTTTGAGAGCATCAATTTGTAAAGGAACATCCCCTGGGCGAGAAAGCTTTCTTTGATCGCTGTGCCTACAAAGTATGTCTTCATCATTGGTGCCAAATATTTTCCCATTAAATATGGTTCAAGAAATCTGAGCAGTTAAATTTTTAAAGACTGCTTTTTGTGTACTTGGGTACTCTTTACTTCACCTTCATCAATATGAGAAGACTTATCCACAAACTACAGGCCTATGGAATTACAAACAGTGCACTTTTTTGGTTCACTGATCACCTGGAGGATCGCTCTCATGTGACTAGAGTGAATAATGCGTCCTCAAATCCGTTTGATAGTGAGATAGAGGTGCCGCAGGGCAGTGTTCTGAGCCCCCTTTTGTTTGTGCTATATGTCAATGACCTAGGCCGAGTTTTAAATTATACATTTCTAAGTTTGTTTGTGGACGATATGTTGATCTGTGTTTGCGGGAAGGATTTTAATCAGGTAGTAGATACTACGAAATCAAAACTTGACATCCTTTATAACTCGTTGTGTGTAAAGAGGCTTAGGTTAAAAAAAAGACCAAGTACATGGTTTTTTGGCTCTAAGCAGAATTGTAATAGATTTCTAGAAAATAATTATTGGGTTAAGATAGATATCTAATAGCTCATTTGAAAATGCATCTAGTAATATTTAGGGGTAGTCTTGGATTCTCAGCTTAATTTTTCGTTACATGTAGATCATATTAGAAAAAAAATTGGAAAAGATAGAATTTTTTAGGAGAATAGCTGAGATTCTTAGTCACTGGAGTCGTGTTCTTATATATAATACCATTATATATCCGCATTTCAATTACCGTTTTTCATTGTTGATATCAGGTAAAAAGGCTGATATACAAAGACTCCAGTTGCTACGAAATAAAGCTATGCGCATTATATTATTCTGTACACATTATACTCCCATTAATTTGATGCTAAAGCCACTTAGATGGCTTTCAATACAGCAAAGCATAGAGATGTCCAATGTACTATTTATTTTTAAAACAAAAAATCAATTATTGCCCGAATAAGCTGATTTGAAGGTGATTCATGTTTATCCCACCGGGAATTCATAATTAATGTTTTATTAAGGACTTTAATATATAAACAATGTAAGTTATATTCAAAATGCGAATTGACGTTATAATTTTTTTATTCACTATCCACTTTTATTCACGGAGTAAAAAACAACATTTTAATATTACTCCAAGAGTTATTTTTAGTTACTTAGTATTCGAAAAAGTTGTTTGCTGTTTTTTTTAACTGGAACATAAAACTTTAAATATATATTATATAATTGTATTTTTCCAATTTACTACAATTAAGGATTTTTTCACAGTGTAAAAAAGTAATATTTTTCTAGCGAGTTTGAATTTTTTAAATTAAAAAGTAAGTTTTATGGACCAATATTGTTTGGCACGAAACATGATTTTGAATATGATTTGACAATTTTAAATATATATACATATATAAATTTTTAAATACTAATAAATGAGATCTGTGAATCATCTTATATTTAAATAAAGATAAAACATTAATCGACTGATTATAATTTTAATTTATTAGTTGATTCTTATTAAATGGTGATGCTTTTAGGTTGTATCTATGTTAATGTAGTCCAATTACTTTTCGATATTTAAGTAATATTTATAAGTACTTATTTATGGAGTTGTAGTCGATCTAATCTCTTGATACATCAGTTTATCACAATAGCTATATTAGCAACTTCTGATTGAAAAATAGCAAAAATAATTATGGTTTCTGGTGATTAATTGTAACTTATAATATACAAGAAAGTTATTTTAAGAACATGTATAACTTTACAAGTTTGATAGGCAATAACACAAAACTTTGATATGAAAAAATTTGGCATCTAAGATAAAATAAATGAATTATTTCAAAGGGAAATAATACAAGTGAACATAAAATGATCAGTTGAAAATAAGGGATGAATCAAACCAGAAGTTGCCCGAAACAGCACACTACTCTCGATGCTTATTTTTTATCTTATATACTTGTTCTTTAGTTTTAAGGGTTGTATAGGTTGATGTGTTTTATCAATTGAATTGTTTAATTTTCGAGTAAATATAGTTTTACTCGGATGTTGTTTATTTCACTATCCTAAATCCTAATTTTTTCAAAAATTATTTACTTGATTATAGCGAATAAACTACAGTATATATTTTGAAGAGTACATTTATATTAATTTAATTTGATTGTCAATTATGTAATAATGATAATAATGGCTATAAGTGATTGAAAGTTTTGAACATTGGCTGTTGGCCTGGAGCAATATTATATGTACCGATACATAAATTAGTATTAATATATGCCGAACTCATATTAAATAAAGACTTATCCAAGTAAGAGTTTTGATTTCAGTTTTTAAACACCTTATTTCTTATCTCCCCCTCTTTTGCAAAAATAATGAAATTTAATAAAATAAAAATATTTAATTTTATTATTAATCTCCAAATAACAAGACATTTTAATCAATAATTTGATAAATACATGTTTCTGGTGCATTAAAGCATAAAATTGCAGAAAATGTTTAATTGTCTTCTTTCTATAAAAAGAAAAAATACATGAAATAACTATACCTACCTACTATTGGAACTAAATTTCATTTTTATCTATATTTCTCTATAAACATTGCAAGTTTAAAAATTGTGATACCTTACTTTTTGACTAATAATAGGAAACGAATAATCAATTTTTATAAATATAATTTTTTTTATAGTTTAATAATATGTTTTTAGTGTTCCTAATTTTGAATGCGTTAAAATATCCAGTTTATATTGTAACATTTTACTTATATCAAATCAAAACGTTTTACATTTAGCAAATAGGATTTTATTATTGTTCATTATTTTCCCATTTTTTAATGGCATATGCAAATCTATTTTCTTCGACTACTGCATCAATTCAATTAGGCCTATATGAATAATAGAAACTAGTAAAGAAATTGACACAAAAATCAATGTGTTAAAAATGCTAAAAACCATTTTCTCAAACATAAAATAAATTCAATTGAAAAGTCAAGATTGGGGAAGCAGTATTGGAAATTTCATTTTGTGTGTTAAAATTAAACTGATAAAACCGGTTCTAGCCACTTAGCCTTGGCTGAAGATCATTTCTTGGAAATCAACGGCTCCGCGAATATAATATTGTATTCCCCTTTCTACCCCTTCCTTTTCGTATGTAGGGTAAACATTGCACGTGTCTTCATTCATAAATACTGTTTTTGGTGTCAGCCACTGGGGGCAGCACCTCTCCACAGGCCCCGTTGAACGACTTTCTTCTTATAAAGACATGGGCTCATTCAGGGACGTTCAGCAGCTTAGATAAGCGCTAAGTAAGTCAGCCTGTAGCAAGTTGCACTTCCCTGAATGAAAGTCTGAGTCTATTGTCAGCCTGATGAAAATTCTAACCCAATTTTTTCTCAAAACAAAGTATCTGCTAACTTGTTTTATAAAACTTAATTTAATTTGGATTTTCGTGATATTCTGTAAGAAGAGAAGGTATAAAATCATGGAAGACAATTTTCAAATCGTGGACTATTTATTTAATGATGATGATGACAATGTTATAAATAATATAATCCGCGTTGTGGTGGAAAATGCAGGGGATGCCCTAGAAAGGCCCAATTATCCTGAGCAACCAGTTAGAGCCAAAAATTACTTTGAAGAGACAATTCCAAATTACAGTTTAAGTGAATTCAAAAACCACTTTAGAATGTCTCGAGAAGGAGTAGAAAGTTTGAGCCAATTTATTATTCCCCACTTACCTGGAGAATGGCATTCTATTGTCCCACTAAAACAGACCCTGTTTTCTATTTGGATTTTATCAAAACCAGAAAGTTTTTTAGCAGCTTCTGACAGATTCGGGATCTCTCCTGGAAGTGCCCATTTTGTATTTTTGAATGTTATTTCAGCTATTGGAAGATTGAAAGACAGATATATACAGTGGCACAATCAATACGAGTGCAATGAACTAGCAGCTAGGATCGAGAATCGATCTGGTTAGTCAAATGCCCTTGTTAAATTTATTCATGTTAATAACTATTTTATATTTACAGGATTTCCCGGGATTGTAGGTGCAATAGATGGAACACATATACTAATAAAGCAACCTACACAAAATGCAGTTGATTTTTTTAATCGAAAAGACACACATTCTGTCATTCTTCAAGCAGTGTGTGATGACAGACTATTGTTCATGGATGTTTTCATTGGTATGCCAGGTAGAATGCATGATGCACGTGTCTTTCGGAATAGCCCATTATATCAGATGTTAATAGGTGACCCACACTTAATACAACCAAATCAGCATCTGTTGGGAGATGCTGCATATCCTTTAATGGAGAACCTTCTTAAACCTTACAGAGACAATGGACACCTTACAGTCAGGCAAACGCAGTTCAACACAATATTAAGTAGTAGACGAAGTATGATCGAAAGAGCTTTTGCTCTGCTTAAAGGTACGTATTGTTTGATAATAGATTATATCTTGGTCCTAGGTAACTAACAGACTTTTTACAATTATTGTGAACTACTTCCTTCAAGGGAACCGTTCATTAAGTCAACTTCCATACTTTTTACATGCATTTAAATAGTCAATTGTTAAATGTAATCTCGAATGTAATTAACCTTAGTTTATTTGCATGACTAAAATAATATAAAAACTTTTAGGCAAATGGCGCAGGCTTAAATTCTTGGACATGTCATTACAGGAGCGAATACCCGAAGTAATTTTAGCCGCATGTATTTTACATAATTTTGTAATAAAACAAAATGATCATGAATACGAAGATGAAGATTTAGTTGAAGATGAGGGCAATGATCATGGAATTGAAAATATGTTTGCAGAAGAAGAGCCAAATAACAATATGGGCATACTTAAAAGAAATTATATTGCTTCAATTTTGCCAGTTTTAAGATGAACCATAAGGAGCAAGAAGGGGAGTCCATCAAATACACAGGGTGTTCCATGGTATGCTAATATTTAAGGGTGTCATTCTTGGGACCATTTTAAGAAAAAAAGTTTATATGAATGTATGTGCTATCCTAGCCTTCTTCACTTTTGAAGTGTTGAAAGTTTTAAGAATTTTTTTTTTTATAACTTTGATACCGCTATAGATATTTTTGTGAAATTTGGTATGCATCAAGAGGCATATTTTGATATACAACAAATTTATTTAATTTCTGCCAGTGATGACTGTGGTTCCAAGAATGACACTCTTACATATTAGCATATCATTATACTGATCACATTTGAAGTTACAAAATTAATTAACAAATTTTATGTAACAATTAAAACAACAATTAAAGTGTGCATACTTTATTACACAAACTACCTAGTCTATTATTGCTTTGATTTTAAATAAGTTTCAAACAAACATAATTTTTGGCGCTGAATATTATTGCTTTCTTCTAATTGTTCACGTATCTTTTTAATTTCTTCAACTCTCATTTCCTCAATTTTCAATTGACGTTTACGAAATATATCTAATCTTTTCCATCTGGTGGGTGTTTCAGCATCATATGTTTTTGGCTCTACCCTTAAACAGGGGCTATCTGTTTCGGTTTCTTCTTCCGTCATAGGAGTTGGACCTGTCATGGATGCAATGGTATTGGTTGGGTTCACACATTTATCATCTACAAATATTTCCTGAAACCTAGTAAAATATTCCCAACTTATTTTCCCTCTTCCTGTTTTAGTTTTTGTATTATTGTTGTCAAGTATTTTGATATAAGTAGATCTCATGTTCCGCATTTTTTTGTCACACGCATCTGCATCAACAACATAACCATATTTTTTCATTTCTGCTGCTATTTCATTCCACAGACTCCGTTTTTTAATTTTTGGATTTCGGAATTTGAATGCTCGTTTTTCATATTCACTCAGAAATAGTAATATGGCTTGATGGTTCCATTTAAATTTAATGTCTGTAAGGTAAAAAGGATTTTGATTCTACAAAGCTGAATAAATATTATTTTTAGTAAATACATACCATCTTGGTCATGATCAGCTAGAGGAACTCCATATTCTTGATGATCATCTACAAGAACTCCATATTCTTGATGATCATCTACAGGTACTTCATTCTCTTGATAATCATCTACGGGAACTTCATATTCTTTTTGACATTCTTCCAATTGAAGACCTACAAAATACAAACAAACCTATTACCATTACACATTGCGGGAATATGCAAAACTTACCAAAACACTCATCACTAGATGTGGTAGCAGTGACCAGCACCGGTGTATTTGTAACAACATTCTCAGATGCTTTAACAATCTTAGAACAATGTCGAACTTTTGCAGCATTAGATATTGGACAATGAGGGGTTGATATTTCAGAAACAAGACGGTCAAACGGTTCTAAAATTTCCTGTTTTTGACGGTTGTGAATGTTGTGATCCTGTTTGTATAATTTGCCATCACGTCCAATGTATATAAATCGTCTATTGTTCATTATTTCATACCTACTTAACTTCTGCCTGATCCAGATAGAATTAGCACGGCACATATAACAACGTGCCGTAGAATTAGTATGCAATTATGGTAAAAGCTTAATAAAGATACCTGAAACCTGGAAGAAAATACGTCGTAACGTCGTTGCAGTTTAAAACAAATTATTTTAAGGTTATGTAATACTTTACTGTCGGATTTTTTAATTTCCCGCCCATTTTTTGACACCGCTGAGAAACTCAGCGTAATATTTGTTGGCTGTGTTGATCATTCAGCGGCTTTCTCGGAGCTGTGTGTCAGCTTACCCATTCAGGGAAATCGCTTAGCCAGCATTTCAGCCGCTGAGCGTCCCTGAATGCACCCAATGCTGATACTCAGCCAACGGTAATATGTAATCACTCTATTCAAAGTAACGAAGTAACGATAGAGTTCTCGGTTCGGTATTCGGTACTTCGGGTTAGTTGGATAGTAACGAATATAAAGTAACGAGTAGTTACTTTTTTGACACCACTAGCAACGACGCATTTATAATATTTAGTTAAATTAGAATTGACGTTTAATTATTGTTGGGCATAAACAATATATTTTTTAAGTGTGAATTATTGTTTTATTGATTATTGACATTAAATCAGAGATGGCCGCATTTGTCCAAATGTTCAAATGTCCAAATCCTTTCGGAACCGTTCGGATTTTCGAAGGTCGGTCAGCCGGCAAAACGCTGACGTGAAGAGAGAATTATGCTCGACCTTCCTTTCCTTAAAGAATAAGATAACCCAAAATACCAAATAGAATGACCGATTTGTTTACATTTTATAAAACTCAATTGCATTGTCTTTATAAGAACAATAGTAACTTAAGAAAGGAGGAAAGTATAAACAATGGTATGCTTGCAAAGCTTTGAATATTAATTACCGCAAATTTATTTTTCATAATTAGCTTATGATTTGAGAAGAAAATCGGGTAACTAAAAATTAAAGTATTTTTTTTTAATTGAAAAGAAATCCTTTATTCAGACAGTTATACATAATCTACAGTTATGGATATACATAATACACCCAATGTGTAAAGAGAGGTTACCCTCTAAACAATGTATATAACATTGGTACTGAGGGCACTGATTTTATAATGTTTTTCTAGGTGTGCAACATAGATACTATTATACAACAGAAAAACTATACACTAAAGATAAAATCTAAAATGCTGTTTTAACTTACTAATAAATGTATTGTCTTACTTCATATTTTATAATTAGTGGTAATTGGTTAAACGTATCCGAGGCAGCACTTATCGGGTTTAGCAAGGCTTTATTTGTTATTGCGCTTCCTAATCGAATATTATTAATATTTCTTAAATTATGGTTGTATTTGGTTATTGTATCTAATTATAGTATTGCAGTTTGATTTATTAATTAAAATTTTATTGATTAACTATTTAGCTTATTCCAACAGAAAAACAGTATATATATGTTGAATATTTAGAATTTGATGCAATAATTGAAATGGTTTTATTTTCTCTCGTTAACAACTTAATCTATCTCAAATATAATAAAAATAAAGGCTTGATTCAATACAGAAACACTAACTAAACGAATCGAGTTCGTAGTTTAGTATAATTTGAGCAAGGTTTGTTAAGTCATCTTTCCTGAACATTACCTGTGCTTTTTTTGGGATAATCGAGGATCGAGAAGTACCTAGGATTACAAATGGCACATACAATGACCCTAGGTTTCAGATTGCGAATTTATAAATTTATTCATGGATAAAACTCAATTTATACATCACTAATTAAATAAGTCCATTGTTCAATGTAGATTTTGAAAATATTTTTATTTTTTTACTGCATATAGGTAACCAGCATTGAAAATACTGCATCTATTGTGTTGATGTTAGTCGAATAGCAAGAAAGAGTTTTAAGGATTGGAAGAATGGAAATAATGGAATATGTAAATGAAACTAATGATTGTGTCAATCATAAAATTTTTATTTCTTATTGTGGATTTAGCAATTATTTTTCAACATCAGTTTGTGTGAACATATGCAACAAAACTTGCTTTAATCTACTAGAAAAGATCTCAACAAATTGTTCAAATAAATAAGTATACTTCAATGATAAGTAAACAGCATTCAGCTAATGTTTTCGAATTAACAACAAAAAAGTTACGTTTAGAACTTGTTGAGAAATTTTCTATCCTTTCCAGCTACCCTAATCTATGTCAGAATAATTATTTATTTTGTAGGTGATATAAAGCAGTTATGGACAGATAAAAGAAAACAAAAAATTAAAGACTAAAAAATTGCACAATTACAGTTTCTCAGTTGAAACATAATGCAGCCATTCTCAAGCTTACTTCAGAAGTGGGGCTGCCAGATGGTCGGGAGTTACCGGGAGTCTCCCGGTTTAGAGGTTGAGCTCCTTTTCATTTTGTTTAAACTTAACACTAAATAATTGATTTAAAAACTGGGTGTGACTTTGTTATTTGTCATAGCAAAAATAGGATGTTTTGACAAATTGGTGAATGCCCATTAAAAACAATTTGTCCTGTAATGGTAGGCTCAGAGATATTTATCTCTGGGTAGGCTCATAATTTACTTGACAACAAAATGTAATTTTTCCTCATGTTGAATAACTTATTTGCGTGGAACAAACTTTCCAAATTTTGTTTTTTTTTTTAATTAAACAATTATTTCTCACTTTTCAGACATTATTTTTTTACGCTCATTAGAGACATCCCAGAATTTGAGATGCAGTCTCCCGAAAATTGGTATCTGTGATCTAGCAACCCTATTCAGAACCCACCAATAAATTATTGGAAACTCGTTACAATAAAAAAGTTTGACTGCCACTCTGTTTGAAACTGAATATTGAAGTTAATTATGTTGCAGTGGTAATGAGCAGAGACACATTTACAAATACACCAAGACCCAATACAATAAACCAATCCTAAAACATAACATTCACAATGCACTATTAGTCTTCTTTTGAGATATGTATATAAAAAATATGGGTTATATCAATGAATTAAAAAAAAATTGCAGGAAAATTAAAATAGCGAGTAAAAATTAATTACAGTCCTTAGCAGGAATAAATGTTAATTTCGAAGACATTTCAATTATACTGCAACCGTCTGAAACACTCACACATTTTAAATAGCCATATATCAAAACCGCCTTTCATAACAACCATCACCAAATCTATGTATAAATAAAGGTAATAATACATGCTCAAAATTATGGAAAGTAAATAAAAATTTTACGTTAATATATTTCTATACATATACGAAAACCAACAGCAAATCTCCATGAATGCATAGAGGTAATATTTTATAAAAACATGCACAAAATTATGAAATTTTAAGGAACAATTTACTTGCATAAATATTTGTAGACAAATAATATAAAAATCAACAGCAAATCTCTATATATAAAGGCATGTAATAATATATAGCATATCTTAAATTATAGAATGTAAAGAATAATATTATTTAGCTGTTTTTCTACACAGTTTATATAAAAACCAGCAGCAACTCTCTATGAATGCATGAAGGTAATAATTTATACCAATACATGCCCAAAATTATAAAATGTTAAGAAAAATGTTAGTTTCATAAATATTTCAAGACAATTTTAAAATTTGATTGCTAACTTGTTCCACAAAAGGTGCCTTGATGATAAATGTCAATTAGATAAAAATCAAAATTCCTTGGTTCCCATATATATAAAAAAATTCTGAAACTGAGCGACAAACATTAAAAGCTTAATATTTCCTACATAAAAAGAGTATCCCACTAAAATGAAGGCACATGAAAATCTTTTCACTTAAAACTCAAAAACTGCATCTTATCTCTTTAAACCATATACTTATATAGTTTATATATATATGCTTTAAACCCCTGGCCTTAATATATTAGGTTATGTTAATGCATAACTTTATAATTTTAGGCAGATTGCAACAGGACAAAAATAACATTTAAATTGAAACCAAACAAGTCGGCAGCCCAACTAAATCTTACAGAATTTTACTAATGTAGGTAAAATTTTCTTGGAACTTCGTGTAAATCTGCCTGACATATAGTACATTTAGGAACTTCTACATTAAACAGGTTATCTGCATAAAAACTACAAAATCTATGCCCACACTCTGGCATAACGTACTGCACCTTATGTTTTTTCCAAGCAGTTCAGTTCCTTAAACCAATGAATGTTTATTTTTGTTAAAACTTAACAATAAATAATTGCACCTGACTTTGTTATTTATCATAGCAACAAAAGGTTGTTGTGGCAAAATGGTGAATGCACCTTAAAAAACTATTTTCCCCTATTAAAATAAAAATAAATAAGGTATTATTATATGATTCACTTCAAATTGGTGAATGCCCATTAAAACCAATTTGTCCTGTAATATGGTAGACTCATAATTTACTTGACAAGAAATTTTAATTTTTTCTCAAATTGAAGTGGAACGAACTTTCCGAATTTCTTTTTTCTTTCCATCTGAATTAAATCATTATTTCTCGCTTTTCAGAGATTAATTTTTTACGCTCACCCGGAAATATTGGAAAAATCCCGGATTTTGAGATGCAGTCTCCCGTAAATTGGTAACTGTAATCTGGCAACCCTATTCAGAACCAACCATAAAATTATTGGAACCTTATCGCAATAAAAAAGTTTGACTGCCACTCCCTTTTAAACTGAATGTTGAAGTTAATTATGTCGCAGTATTAATGCGCACACACATTTACAAACACACCAAGAGGCTTCAAAAACCGTTACAATGAATGCCCATGAATGTCCATCAATACCAACTCGGATGCTTCGATCCCTTAAGGAATTGGAAAGCCATAGAAGTAGTGCTGGTGGTAGTCCGTATGCTGTCAATTTGTTTAGCAATCCGTCATGCCACAACCTATCAAATGCTTTGGGTATGTCGAGAGCCACTGCACGAGATTCGCCGAAGCTCTCGATCGCTTTGGTCCACACGTAAGTCAGGAGATCTCCCTTTGATTTGTGCTTACCGAAGCCATACTAGCGATCGCTTATGATGCCTGCCGATTCGAGATATTTTAAGAGCTGTTGGTTGATCAGTTTCTTCATGACTTTAGACATGATGGGAACTAAGGCAATTCGACGGTAGTTGTTTGGAATCGATTTTTTACCTTTCTTTGGGATTGGTTGCCCTTGAGCGCATTTCCAGCTAGAATGAAAGCATGGAGTTCTGTATGATAGGGAGAAAAGCCTGCATAGTGGAGCCAGTGTTGCCACAAGCACTTTTTTTTTCGAGGTAGATTCACATAAACCAGCGGGGTGGATATGGGTCGGTGAGGGGTAGATTAAATAAAAGCTAATATATTCACTATTTTTCATTTAGGATTCGTAAATTTTACCAACGTCTAACCGCTGACGGTAACTGACTATCCATATGGTATTATTTATGGCTTTGCATGGCCCTCCGCTCGCTTCGCTCGGTAAGGGGGCTCAAGCAACAAGAACTAACCAAGTGCTTACCAATACTAACCCAAAATTAAGAATTATTGTTTTTATTAATTTACCTTTTTTTCCTAATTTTGAGTTAGTTTGAGTTTATTTTGGTTAGCACATGGTTAGTTCTTGTTGATTAAGCCCTCGTAGCGAGCGAAGCCAGCGGAGGGCCATGCAAAAAGCCATAATAATACCATATGGATAGTCAGTTACCGTCAGCGGCTAGACGTTAGTGCAAATTTTGCGTTAGCCTAAGCATAAATCTGAACATTCCCAAGGAACTCACTAATCAACTAACAGTTTGACGCTGACAGAATATATTCACAGTTTTAGCACAAAACAACAATTAACAAAAAACAGCAACTTTTTAGTTGAAGTGACAGGCCGATTTTGTCGTTTTACGGTTTTTTTCCTCAGAAACATACGTGGAAACACATAAATTGAGTGTTTTTACTCAATTTTTAGTAATTTTTTTATCGGCGGAAACCTAATACTAATCAACTGTCTCCCGGTACGGTGGAGTAAATAGGGGTGCTGGGTGGGGTAAAAAAGGTGTACAAAAATGGAAAATATTCGGTTTGCAAAGGCAAATTTTGCTAAAAGTATGTGCTATTTTTATAAACATTCCAGTGGCTTAACAAGGAAAGGGAAAAAGAGCTCCACTTTCCCGTTGCAGTTAATTTTTTTTTACGGTTCTACTAATATTTCACTTCGTGCATGGCCCTACGCTCGTTCCGGTGGCGCAACTGAACAAAACTAATCCACACTAACTCAAGGCATGCACAATATGAAAAAAAAAGAGATTTTCGGGTGTGTATTGCCTATATTTCTAGTGATTTTGCTTTTTTTTCGGCTCAAATGTGATGGATCCTCCGATTTTTTTTCATTTTGAGCATGCCTTTAGTCAGTTTTGTTTCGTTGCAACTGCAACGAGACAGTGGGGCCCTTTTTCCCTAACCTTTTTACGCCACTGGAATATGTATAAAAATACCACATTTTTAACAAAATTCATCTTTGCAAACTGAATATTTTCTTTACCTACAACTTTTTACCCCACCCAGACCTCAATTCGCTCCACTGTCTTGCAAAACATTTGATTCCGCATGGCTCTCCGCGCGCTTCGGGGGCTCAAGAAAAGGAAACTAACCAGGTGCTAACCCAAGACATACCCAAAATCAAGAAAAACCGCTTAGAAACATAATCTTAAAAAGAAATAAAAAAAAAGCAACGGGGATTGAACCCGGCCGTCCAGGTGAGACCCAGCTGTCTAAACCTCTACACCACGAGACCTCTTGACAGAAATTGATTGCATCACGAAGACATATTGTAATAATCGACCTCCATTATAGGAGATCGGTGATTGTAATACGAGATGGATCGACCAATAGGAGAGGTCGATTTTTACATAGTGCACTATTTGTGTAAAGGATCTTAAAACGCTAATAATATCGTTAAATTAACCGACACGCGTTTTCTAGCGACATCTATTAGAAGAATACCTTATTAAGTTATTATGACAGCTAAAAAATGCCGAAAACTATAAAGCTTCGTCTGGACTTCTTTAAAGACAATGTCTAGATTCTTGATTATTTCACTCTTTTAACTATTGAATAATTTTTTTTCATATAATTAACTTTTTTTATAACTGATATTTTGGGAGCGGGGTAGATATGTTCGAGGGGAGCGAGAGAGCGAAATTGTATTAAAAAGGGGTAGATCTGCCCCGAACGGGGTAGCAGTGGCAACACTGAGTGGAGCTATTAGTTCAGCAGCACATTTCTTGAGCACTATTGCTGGAACGCCATCCGGTCCTGTGGCTTTGTTAGTAGTATTTCACTTCGCGTTGGCGAAATATCAGACCTGGCATTGAGGAATTCACTCTCGGGGTAGTTGGGGGAGTCTTTCCTTGATAATCTAAGGTAGAATTTGATGCAAATATTTTGGCAGAATGGTCGCTTTTTCGTTGGCCGTTTCCGTTATTGAGCAATCATCTTTGGTCAGTGGTGGTATTGACGTCTTTGAGAAACCCTGATTGACAGCTTTGCAGTGGCGGATTTACCATAAGGCCCGGGCCTAGGGCGGCCAGATTTTAAGTTGGCAATAAAGTAATTTCATTATGTAGTCTATATGGTGGATGCTGAGAAAGGGGCGGCTGATAGCTTGTGGCCTAGGGCGGCCGAGACTGCAAATCCCCCACTGCAGCTTTGGCAACTGATCAAAAAGATGTTGATCCGTTAGTACAGTTAATGGTTTACTGTTTGAGATACGTTTCATAGAAGAGGGGGTGAAAGCTTCCATACCAGTAGGATAACTTGAGTTGTCTCATCAGCAGATTAAGGGGTGTTTTGATTCATAAAGCAGACATCTTTCCAAGAAAAAGAAAGATGAAACTCGCGAAGATCACGCCACTTTGGCATATTTGTAGGGCCTAACCTTTCAGGGTACCTGTGGCTTCTGTATTTTGATACCAAGTTCACAGGTTGCGGAGATAAGATTGTGGTCTGATGTATGATGAGCCCAACGGAGGTTGGACAGTTACGGTGTAGAAGTCAGGATTAGTTGTTAGAATAGCTCCAGGCGGTTAGCAAAGTCTTTTTGACGCTCAGGAATCCTGGTAGGTTCGTCAACCAGGTGAGTAAGTCCGTGACTTATAGCAAAAGACTCGGCTTCTCGTCCTTCATCATCGTTTTTGATGGAGTGTTTCAACCAGTCGATGTTATGTACGTTTGAAGTTTCCTACTATGACAATTTCTCCCGTTGGATAGTGGTCCTGCAGAATATCGATTTGATTGGCAAGATTTGAGCAAAACCGTTTATATTGGTGTTTGCTAGGTGGTCATATATACAAGCAAACAATTGAATTAGGTTGCTCGATATGTGCTTAATTTGTACCACATGACATCGAAGTCCTTAGGTTCGTATGTTTCTTCTCGTTGACAACATAAATCGTCTCGTATAAAAAAAGCTAATCGAGAGTTATGTCGAAATCGGGAGTAAAGGTTATATCCCTGTATATTCAAGTGAACATGTGTAGTGCTTGATTTCACTATTGTTTCTGATAGAGCTGAAATATGAGGCTTATTTAGGTGCGTATCCACCAATCGCGCAAAATGTCTGTAATTGTTGCCAAATATTTGCAAACTCAATATGTGTGGTGTAGACGTATATTACGCGCATTCGCAAACGTTTGCAATCATCTGGTCGTGTTCCCAGCGGTGTCGGTACATCAAACGGATTTGTTGTTTGTGTCTGCGCTTTGCTTAGTGGAGACGTTGCCACGAACAAAGAGTGATTTAATGAGAGACAACCAACGTTCAGAGTATCAGAACAGAGTAAACAAATTATTAAAACTTTTCTTTTCGCATAATAGAATGGGACAATGACAAATGTTTGCAATTACAATTAATTCAATTGTACAAAATGAAACCAGAAATATGGCAAGCTCTACGCATAAATTTTACTACCACAAAACTAAAAAGCATAACGCCTGGAGTGAAATTGCAAAAGATGACTGAAAATCTTCCTGTGATATACGACAAAAGTTTTAAAATACACTTGCGGATAGATTGAAAATATCACTTTCGTTTCTGCGCATATTTCACTTTTCGCATGGGTCTCCGCTCGCTACAGGGGCTCAAGAAAAGGAAACTAACAAGTGCTAACCAAAATAACTAACCCAAGACATACCCAAAATCAAGAAAATACTGTTTAGGAAAAAAAAGCAACAAGATTTGAACCCGGGCAGCCGAATCAAAACCTAACCAACTAGACCCCTCAACCACGTTTTTTTCTCGGCGCCATTTCCGATTCGGTACAGATTTTAAAAAAGCGTGTGCACTATGTGCGCATATCAGAAGTGAAACTTCTTAAACTTAAACGCCCTAGGCTTGGATTAGGTTAAAAAGTAGTTTTTTTATTTAACTATACCACTCAATTACCTAACAAAAAGGGAAGGCCTAAATGAAAAAAAAAAATTCTTCATAAAAGTTTCGCTTATGTCTTAATAAGGTAATAGAGCAAACCCAATATATTTATCTTGTAAACTAACAAAGACATTACAATAACAATATTCTCATATTTTCCTTCCGCCAGGTCGTGTCGCTCATCGTGTATCGCCCGCTGCGTCCGCCCGCCGTGTTCGCCTGCTGCGTTCGCTCGCCGTGGTCGCCAGCCGTGTGTCGCGACCTTCAAATTTTACTCCCGGCGCGCGTTAAGAAGTTTCACTTTAAAAATAAACGGATGCTATTGTATTTTCTTTCGGATCGGTTGCAAATGTTTCCAAACGTACAGTTATTTGCGAATAATTGGCTGGTGGAGACGAATGTCGACAATAGAATAATTGCAAACAGTTTCAAACGTTTGCTCCCAATGATTTTTTGGTGGATACGCACCTTTTGATGTTAGGTGTTAGTGGACCGACTTATTATTTCTGTTGATGCCTCTTATGTTGCAGAAGTCCAATCGCAGTTTATTTTCTATCCTGGAGACGTTTAGGTTTGATGGTGCCTCCAGGTCATCTCCACCGGAAGATCTTAATGTGAGGCTATTTTACCTCCGGAGTATTTTGATCTGGGAGGCGCCATCATGCAATAGTTTTTCTTTTCTTTTCCACCCTGGGAACCGGATCACAAAGGCATGGTGCGAAACACTGACCAGAGGTCATTTCTCGCCACCTAAGTGGCGGTATTTCACCGGGCGATGCGGGTGGACCACATCTACCACCGTATATTATAGTCTGTAGGTAGTAGGTACTTAAGTAATGTTTAAATTTAGTGTTACAAAAATCACCCAAACGAGTTACTAATGTTTTATGTACACGGGAGCAATGACAAAGACCGTTTAGCCTATCTCCAATCATTGTTCATTGTTGATCTCAGCCAGGTTTTTACCCATCTGAGAGTACTAGAAGATCTTTCAATGGTAGATTTAGAGTAAGGCATTGCTAATAAAATATGTAGGGCTATTTAAACTTTTGCATGGATAAAAATTTTCTGCGTGGTGAATCGAGTCTGTTATTTCCAAAGTTTCGAGATCCAAATTCTGTTTGTTTACCCAAAACATCCGCCAAAGCTCAGCTTCTGGCACAATGCCTTCCAATTCATGAAATTTATAGATATCTTCCATACGAATTTTTAAATCTGCAACTGTCATTTGTGTTATCTGAGCAGGGTATAATAATGATAAAGTAAGCGCCGGCGATTGGTCTTGGCTAAACTTAGCTTCTAGTGAGGGTAATAAATAACGAGTCAAAATAGGGCACATTTAGCGGTCGGGGAAAATACTCGTTTAATGAAGCATTTGGATGATTCACTTTATAGATTTGGCGACCTGCAGTCCGCGGAACAAGCAACT
The DNA here is from genome assembly GCA_016904865.1 of Pissodes strobi. Lineage (NCBI taxonomy): Eukaryota > Metazoa > Arthropoda > Insecta > Coleoptera > Curculionidae > Pissodes > Pissodes strobi. The sequence goes on from MU190096.1 coordinate 41,897, forward strand.
GCATGTTCAAATCTTTCGCTATTTCATTGGCCGATTTTAAGAGTTCCTCACTGCCTTCCTCGGCAGGACGCCTGTGTTCTTCAACTGCAGTTTTCATGGATTAAAGGTATATTCATTGCGGTGATCGAGCGGTACATCGGACGACCCACGGTATAATATTATGTTAATGTTTTTATATGAAATAATTCACGCTAGGCCGGGCCGCGTCCGTACCTCTTGGTCCATGTCTTGGTCGCGAATCGTAGGTTAATATTTTTTTGTTGGTGTCGGCTCGCTTTGGGCACGGCACGTCATAGCATGTATGTGTAGGATACATACGTCTGAGCCGCCCGACAGCCAAATAGTATTTTTTTACGACCAGGTGCATTAAAGTTTTGCAATGGACGACGGAAAATAAACTATCAAGACTTCGCAACACTTTACACCGTGACGGGCGAGCTCTCAACTCGGTTAAACGTCGGTGTAGCATGAATACTTAACTCGGACGGCACCCGTTTTTAATGGCTCGGTACGGGCTCGCCTCGTATCGTCCTTGATCTAGCATGAATAGACCTTTAATATGCACTGCGCAGTTAATTACGTCCAAGGTTTTAGACTGCAATATGTTCGCAACTGGTTCCAGCGAGGACCTGTATATTTGTCTATAATACATAAAGACAATACGAATGAAGTTAGCCTAAGTGCAGTTAACAGTTGTAAAGCCGCTGTTCTTGTCGCTAAATTTCCTTTTTGAGAAAGCTGTTTTAAACCTTTAACAATTCCAACAAAATTGCTATCTCAGTCTAGAGGTAGACTTTATATGACCTAAATATTTATTTAGGTCATTAACAACAAGGTTTAGGTTGTGGAAGGCGCAGTGAAAATATTCACCTTTCTTATATGTTTCTCTCAAATTTTTTAGACACCACCATATTTTATCGACATCGTAGCACATCCGTCGTAGCGTAGCATGCATTTATTCATTTGGTGCATTGTTTTACCAACTTTTGTTGACTTGCGTCTACCTACCTCAAATTTTCGACCTTCGGACCTGCGCATTTAGCAGCAGCCCGGTGTTGTTCTAATATTTACATCACGCGTGTCCTTCCGCTCGCTCTGGGGGCGCAACGAAACAAAACTAACCTAAACTAATCCAATCTAACCCATGGCAATGCCCAAAATCAAGAAAAGGAAACTTCCAAAAATATATGAAATAGCATATATGCATGCGTGAAGGCTCAAAATTGAGGTGGGTAGACTCGAATTTTGTTGGTAGACCGTAAAAAGATTACTTTTTCATAAAGTGTACCTAGGTTACAAAGACAAATTAGACAAAGGTAGGCACTAGGAATAATGTAAAATCACGAATGAAGCGAGCGCGACAACTGCAACGAAACGGCTGATGCGCAGCCGTAGCAGGGTCCAAGGTAATCCGGTCAAGTCAGGTGATCTTAAGTAGGCCTACTATGAGGTGTTCCCACCGTAACCGTACTATTAAAAGGGGTGTTACATTGCAATATTATTAAAACAATAGTAGACTTAGAACAGATTTATTTGCTTGATTGCTGGACAATTATTTTATGTATAAAATAAGACAGAAAACCGAAGGTAGATAAATTTCAAGATTTTTTGGCAGGGGCAGCGAAGCCAGTTTCTGTTGGTTGCGCCCCTGTAGCGAATGGAAGTGTAACACATATACGTATTCTTTTATACGTATATGGTGTAACATTACACATTTTTGTCAACAATGTGATGGGCGCGCAGCTCTGAAGCCACTAATGCGGTACGGGCAACGTCTAAAAGTTTAAAAATCGAGTTAGGGAATTTTTATTTTTAGCGTGGTGACACTGCCAGAGGCATTGCCTATCAAAAGATGAAATGAAGATGTCAAGTGTCAAGTCAAACCATATTTTAGGTTAGGTTAACATAAAATAACAGGAACACAAATAAACAATAATTTTTATTTAATCTCTGTTTGCAAACTTACAATTATTCAGGACCACAAAAAAGGGGATATTTTATGTTCACGACTTACAAAAATTATAATTTGCAGCTGCATTGATGTATAATATCTTTTTTTTTTAGTATTCTCTTAGAAACCGCTAGAGATCTTTTTTTAATGAAGTATCTCTATGTAGCCCTTACCCACATCTCAAGATTTACAATATCCATGCGTTATATCCCCCAGAGAGAAAAAGTTATTTTCTCTGATATGCACTATGGTTAACCAAATGCGATATGAATAACTGCATAAAAAATTAATGGATTACTGTTAAAAATTTGGCAATTTTAGAGTCTCAACCACAACTAAGGCCTTTGGTATTGGGCCCATTTAGCCGATTTCAATAAGTATGTAGGTTGTATTGTACAATGACCACCTTTATATGTTAGGAAAACTTATTGCCGATGACAATATGTTGTTCTATTATTATAGAGTAGAGGTTATAATATGTGGGTGATAGATTCAGTTAAATATGTGTGTGTGTGTGTGTGTGTGTGTGTTTATATACATATGTTACAACATATTTTCAAATCCCAATCATATTAAATGGTTGTTTTTTGTCTTCTTTGTATTGTACCCTTGGCCGTAGAATACACAATTTTTGGTCCCATAAAGTTAAATTGTAACTGGAGTCTACTGTATATTTTTTTATAAAATTGATCCAGACTTGATTTGTTAGTAATTATGTTAGGTCTGTTTTTGTAAGTATTATTATGATAATTGTAACCCTTTTATACTCAATGTCATCAATGAATGGACATGTTGGCTAGCTTTTGATGTCTACAATGACAGTAACCGATTACTAGAATAAGAAAATTAGGTATTGTAGAAACACAAATTTTATTGCAACATACGACCATGCTTTATTAATGAACCATTCTATCATCGAATTGTGAGATTTTTGAATTCATAGCCTTGCGATATATGTAATAAATTTTTGATAAATTGATATTCAACAAGTTAGTGAACTCTTTTTTAATTTTACTCATTACATCAAAGTAAGCAATGCTAGCATGTCAGTGAAATTTAAAAACAATTGCAATTGTTCTCAAATGACATTTTGTGTTAAATTTTATAATCGTTGCGAGTGTTAAAATGAATGAGTCTGATCAATTACAATGTACTCCACCTGAATTACAAGAAATAGCATTAAGTACCACAGACAAACTAGGTACTACTACCTCAGAAGTCAAAAGAAGCATATAGAAAGGAATATAAGATGTTTTTAAATTGGTGTTCCCAGAACAATGATATAAAATGTGATGTTTGCTTATTTTGAGCTACTGGGTAAAACTAAAAAAAAGTTCGACAATTTGGAGATTATTCAATACTACGAACGATGCTAAATATTGAACCATCAATATATCGAAATTTAATAAACTTATTATGTTATTGAAAAGATTATTGGGTTATGAACCCAAAAAATTGCAATTCAATGACATACAAGGATTTATTAATGAAGCATTTTTTTATTAGATGAGAAATATCTACATATTTTATGTTTTTACAATAATTTTCCCTTTCAGATTGCTTTAAGAATGGGTTACTGGGGTGCTTGTAGACGTGAAAAGCTAACCATCATGTCTATTCATGACAAAACAGACATAAGTCTTGTATTAAAAGCAAATTTACCAAGATTATTCGTAATAACTGATGAAGTTTGGATCAAACTCATAAAAAAATATAATAACATTAGAAAGTACATACACCTCATCGACGGTTTTCTTTTTCCTGACATTTTGTTTTGTCATATTTGTGGCTAATTAAACGATGATGTAAACTTACTTTTAGTGCAAGCAGGTACAAAGTAAAATGTATTAATAACATTTGGTTCTTTTAACAGAGTATAACAAACCATGTTATACTCTGTTTTTAATATGAAACATACCGGAGAAAATTAACACATTTCCCGGCAACGAAACTGTTGATTTTCCCTACGTAAATCGCTTACTTTCTATCCATTCTTGTCTAAAACCTCTCTTTCTATTTGGACAATTGTGTCGGAGTAACTACGCATGCGTAGTTACTCCGACACAATT
>JAEQML010051180.1:0-45916 GCA_016904865.1 Pissodes strobi
ACACAGCCAACGCGATAGCATGCCCTCAGAGTCCTGCCCTAAGGAGCTACAGCAACGCACTCCAACGTAAAAGCGCACAAGAAAACAACCAACAGGCACGTATAGCGCCGATATCAACACGGCAAATGCCAACAATCGGCATAAGTAAAATCATGGAGGATACTATGAAGACATTCAAGGAAGAATTCCAGAAAAATCTATCTAAATTTTTCAAAGGATAATATAGAAACAAATAGAAAAATAGTCACACCCAGAACTCTAACAATATCAACGTGGAACATCAACAGTGTCAGATTACACAAACTAGAACTAATAAATCACCTGGAAGAAGCTAATGTGGATATAATGCTCCTCCAGTAGGCCAGGCTAGAATCACCACACAAATCCTCTATACTAAATTACAATGTATGCAGAAATGATAGAGACAGGGACAGAGGCGGCGGCACCGCAATAATAATTAAAAGGGACATAAAACACAACAGTTACCCGAACTTGGACAACCAGGACATGCAAGAAACAACCCAAATCATCACAGAAATGAGAGATGGACCTAAATACAGAATTGTTTCGCTGTACTGTCCGACTAGAGACGACGCCTAAGCAGAAGAACGGAAGACTAATAATAGGCGGCGACTTCAATGCACAACAGCAAGAGGCACGGACATAAATAACATCATCATAAACCACGGAGTGGAATCCAGAAGAGCCCACGCATTTTGCCGGCGAAAATTCAACCACAATATAGACTTCTATTTATCGAGAAACAACAATAAGTACACGGAGATCGAGGTACAAAAAATCGGCTCCTCAGTAGTGCTAACAAAGGAGACCCGGCAAATAAAGAAGAAATGACATACATAAAACAAGAGATAAAGTGGGAAATTTTCAAGAGACTAATGGACCAAACCGGACCTATCCCAGTGATCACAACAACACCAGAACTAGAGGAGGCAGTAGTACAGAAAATCACAAGCGATATAAGAAACCCGCTAAACGAAGCCACCGCCAAGACAGAGCTCTCGACAAGGAACAAATATAAATTCCCGACAGAGCTGAAAAACCAAATAATTTAATCTGTTGTATTTTCAATAAAGAAATTCCCTACAGAGAAAAAAGACGAAATTAGAGCAAATTGTTGCAACATTCTAATGAAGTATAAAAACAAAACTATATCACACCAGAACCAGGAATTTTGGAACAACAGTTGTGTGATAAAATTAAGAAAAGACGTACGTAAAAGAAAATCCCCAATTAACAATACTTAGGCCTGATAAGTCAAACAAAACTGTAATTATGTACTCAAATGATTATGATAACAAAATGCAAGCTTTGCTAAATGACAAAAAACATATAAAGAAATAAATAATGACCAAAACAGAGTTTTATCCACAATACCGAAACAGAATATTTGCACTCGACGCGCGTTTCGCTAACCATGTTAGCATCATCAGGGGATGATTAAAACTAAAATTAAAATCTACCTAACTCCCTTTTATACTATTGTTTGAAGTGGGATATATGAAATTGGATGTATGGATTGTAACCAAAAATATGTTGGGCAAACTAGAAGATCTATACAAACGAGATTCAAAGAACATATAGCTCATTTAAAGTATGGTAGAACAGAAAAATCAAGTGTTGTCGAGCATGCTTTTGATAATAATAATAGAATAACAATTAAAAATTTTAAATTAATTCATAATATAACTGATAGGAGATTGTTAGACGCATATGAAAGTATGGAAATTATTAAATGTAAGAATAGTTTAAATAGAGATAGAGGGCCTATTCCGTATAGTTCATTGTATTGGTTGATCAAGCGTGACTAGTGGGATCCCATGATTGGTTCTTTTTAGTTCCGCTTGATTAAGCAAACAATAGTATAAAAGGGAGTTAGGTAGATTTTAATTTTAGTTTTAATCATCTCCTGATGATGCTAACATGGTTAGCGAAACGCGCGTCGAGTGCAAATATTCTGTTTCGGTATTGTAGATAAAACTCTGTTTAAGTGCATGTTGTCTAAGGTTCCAAACCCCAACGTAAATAAATAATGACCCAACTATAACAACTATCAGAAAAAAAATAATGGAATTATAAAGAGGTGGGAAACAAAAAACTATCTATCTCCAAATACAGCGAAAGATCTAAAAATACAAAATTCTTTTCCACCCAAAATTTACGATTTGCCCAAACTACACAAGGATGATATACCCTTGCGACCGATAGTCTCATTTATCATATGGCAACATTTCTAAGAAAACATTTTGAACAATATAGTAAACAAAACTCCATTATATATTAAATGGCATTTCAAAGAAAAAATTTAAATTATAATTATACCAGAAAATTCTTTGATCGTATCACTTGATGTAGTATCCCTTGCATTAGATACTATAAAGAAAAAATGCGACAGTATCAAAAAATATAGAGATATTTCCATGGAAGAACTTCTCATTGCAACTGAACTGGCATTAAAATCAACCTATTTTATATACAATAAAAAATTTTACAAGCAAATCGAAGGATGCGCGATGAGATCTTCCATTTCATAGGCCAAGCGACAGGGGGTTTCTATTTGCAAAAGGTTGAACAGAAATGAAATTTTGTGGGATGGTAGAGATAGGTCCCCTGATAGTACATTTAAGTTTGCGACCTCGGGGGGGTGCCGCTCGAGGGGTGGGGGGATGAAAACTCTGCTTCGCGGCGCTTGGAGGAAAGTAGCACCGTTGGAGTAGGTGCTATAAAAAAAAAGTTCAAATAAAATATGTAGAAAACAAAATTACGCACAATTTTGGTTTTATGCACTTTTTCGCTCCGACCAATATTTTCTGCTCTACGGCACGCCAAACTTGGGGGGTAGTTTGCAAATTTTAACAAAATCAGAGTTTAATCGCGGATTGAATCAAATATGGCTACCAAACAATTCTGGCATATTTTTTTTCTGTAAGAGTAAGGTTTTCTAAGTAAACTGATGCTTGATTCGTTAAATTTGACCTTATATTATAAAAGATATGATTTTTTGAAGTGCGCCCTTACATACTTGGATATGGGCATTTTTCATCTATCACGATCTACGGTCGATATTTTCTTAGTATTGCTGACCTACAATAACTTTTTTTATTTTAGTGCAAACATAATACAAGAAAATATAATTTTCAACTCGTTTCCACACCACCCTTGAGGTAGAGCTGATCGGCGCGTTCCACGGTCGATATCGGAGATTTATGACATTAAATTGAGTCCTCATCGTCCTCTGTTGGATTGGAAACGTTTTCGGCATCTTCTGCGATGTCTTCCTCCAGCAAAATGTGGTTACTAATGTTTTCGCAGGACGTCCCAGTACAGTATAAACACAAATCCGAACATTTCAATCCTGCTTTACGGCAACCACAAGCAGGACCACAACCTTTCTGACATCTACAGGAGATAGTCTTAAGCAGAACCTCTTGAGCTGGTTCCTTTAAGATGCGTATAGCGTCTAGTCCTGTTGCGATTTTTCGGCATCCATGATCTTCTGGAGTTTTGTGGACTCCCCGCCAGTTTTGAACTTGACAATAGGTTCGTAAGGAATGATGATAGCACGCATCGGATGTTGGTGGCAGTGACGCAAGATTAAAGGAGTTTTTGGAGACGGCCCGTACAAAGTCGGTATACCGCAGAGAATCTAACGTGAGATGTTTGCTGTCTGCACCATACTGCCGCAGCATAAACAGTTCGCCAGCGGCTGTTACTTTCGTGAGTTCTGCATTGGGGTCATCAAATACCTCAATCGTCTCGGTTATTGTAGGATTTTTTTCCAAAGTTTTAAGGAATCCAATCTTGCCTTGATTGAATAACGCCGATGTGGTGTCACAACCACTAAAGGCATGTACAAATAAAAGACATTTCGCAATAGATTCATTATATTGGAAGCTCTGGGGTGAATAGAACACATCCTCCTTATTGCCTCTACCCGGCTTGCGAAAGTAAACATTGGGGATTTCTCTGGCTTTAGCAGTCAACAGCACAAGTAAATCTACGTCTTCGGCAATAACGCAAACGGAGGAAAAAGAGGAAGCAAGTTCGATAGCAGTCTGCACAATTAATGTATCTGCATCTTCGACCGCCTGCTTAAAAGTGTAATTCTCTGCTTTCAACTTTATCTGCAGCATTGCAACGAGGCGCCTTTTGTTAAACCTGTTCGATAAAAAATTTTCTTGCGACACAATTGGAATCATGGATTCATCGAAGATTACATTCGTGCTGCTTTGAACGGCGGTTTCTTTCAGCAGATTTCGTACCTGCTTCTGTCCCACTTTCGGGATATCCATCAAAAATAACACTAGTATTCGGCCCATAATGCCTTGTAATGTAATGAATGTAATTTGCACAAATGATTGCAAATGAATTTTGACGGCCCCACAGAACACGATGGAGCAAGAAGCCAGTAAATATAACAATAGACAATTTTCGAGCACTATTTTACAAACAATAAAAAAAATTTGGTGTGTGCTTAAGACCGCACGACAGAAGTGAAAACTTCAATTAGCGGGGTCATCGTTTGTCAGAATTTCGATCCTAGCCTTCGTTGCAGAGATATGGGCGAAAAACGGATTTCCCCCCAAAATTCCCCTTTAAACTAGAGCCCCGGTCCCCCCCGTATGGCCTAAGGTGGCCCCCCATAGGGCGCACCTGCCATAAAAATATCGACCCCGTACCTCTTCCCGTTCTCCCAAAATTAATTATTTAAGTTTTTCCTTTCTCCCCCCTCTCCTGGCCAAACGGGGGGAGGTACGGGGTCCCGTTTTCGTCCAGGATTTTATTTTTACCTTGGCTACATCCCCTGAAAATTTCAGCCCTCTACCTATACGGGAACATGCCAGTAGAAGGAGCGTTACGTTACATATCCGAGCATGACGCGTGATGCGTGACGGCTCAGTCTCATTCAACCCCGCAAAAAAAAAATTGCAAAACGCGCCTAAAGAAGTTTTCACTTCAAAAATATCGCCCGTAGATCATGATAGATGAAAAATGCCCATATCAGAGTATGTAAGGGCGCACTTCAAAAAATCATATCCTTTATAATATAAGGTCAAATTTAACGAATCAAGCATCAGTTTACTTAGAAAACCTTACTCTTATAGAAAAAAAATATACCAGAATTGTTTGGTACCAATATTTGTTTCAATCCGCGATTAAACTCTGATTTTGTTAAAATTTGCAAACTACCCCCCAAGTTTGGCGCGCCGTAGAGCAAAAAATATTGGTCGGAGCGAAAAAGTGCATAAAACCAAAGTTGTTCGTAATTTTGTTTTATACATATTTTATTTGAACTTTTTTTTTATAGCACCTACTCCAACGGTGCTATTTTCCTCCAAGCGCCGCGAAGCAGAGTTTTCATCCCCCCACCGCTCGAGCGGCACCCCCCGAGGTCGCAAACTTAGATGTACTATCAGGGGACCTATCTCTACCATCCCACGAAATTTCATTTCTGTTCGACCTTTTGCAAATAGAACCCCATATTTTGTACCCAACGCTTGGCCTATTCAAGCGTAATTGCTCAAATGGTTCTGGAGGAATTGGAAAATGAGGTAATAACAAAATTGACAGCAAACTGCCATTTTTTTATAGATTTGTTGATGATTGTATCACGATAAAGCCAAAAAACATGACCCAAAATATTTCAATGAATACCACCCTAAACTTAACTATGGAAATAGAAACTGATAATCAAATAAGCTTCCTTGATTTAACTCTGCATCACACAATCCAAACTGAATGCTACACTAAAGAGAGCTGTTCTGGAAGATATTTGAATTACTATTCCAAACATCCGATATCCCAAAAAAAAATCAGTCATTATAGGTTTAGCTGACAGAACACTAAAATTAAATGTTATTACGTACCGAAAAAAAAACTATAAAGAAGGCCAAAGATATTTGAGTAAAAAACAGTTATCCCGCCAAACCTATAAATGCTATTTTTACATCGACAGATGTTAAATATCAATCTCGAATCTAAGAATGTCAACAAAAATGAAGATAATTATTTATCATTACCATAGGGTCTATCCGAAAATTTTAAATCGCTATGTCAACAGCATAATATAACTATTTGTCATAAGGGGCACAATTTAATACAACAATATTTTAGTGAACTAAAAAGCAAAGACAAAAAAACACATACAATATATCAAATCTCCTGTAACAATTGCCCAAGTGTATATATTGGCCAGACAACAGAATACCTCAAAAATAGATCAAATGGGCATCGGTACGACAAAAAAAATAAAACAGCATCCGTCACCAAAATCAACAAAAACTTACCTTTAATTTCGAGGAAACTAAAATTCTAAAAACTGAACCCAACCAATACAGACGGGAGTTCTTGGAAATGGTATACATATAAAAAATTAAAATTCCATAAATGATAAAACAGATATCAAGAACCGTAGCAAAATTTATTATAATTTAATCAACTAAACATCCCGGTAATGAATATAAATAAGATTATTGATGAAAAAAGCGTGTGCACTATGTGCGCATATCAGAAGTGAAACTTCTATTGGAAATTCAGGGATGTTACCTCGGATATGACAGAGTGTGTCTGGTTTAGAAAATCAGTTTATAGTTTTCTAATATGTACTTACATTTTATAATGTTAAAACTAATTAGTGGAATCGTAAAAACATACCAGATAAAAATGAGGTAATGTGCATTACGCATTTATCTAAAAATAACAGTAAATAAGTCAACTCCTTGACCGGAATAAAAGAGGCAACAAAAACTGGTGTCTTTAAACTGAAATGATTAAGGCCTTTTTACGGCATTTTAATCTGCCCAGACGTTCAGTGATCTACTGTTAGCTGTAACTGGTAAACTCTTAAACTAGAGCAGGTATTGCATAGTTTGATGGCCTTTTTATTTCCTCTATGTAATAAATATAAGTAAAAATTCAACAGTTTGATAAATATTAGGCTGGAATCGTAAAGGTTTATATACTGATTCATCGAGCTGGGGAGGAAGTTTAGGATTGGCGCAGAAATTTAGTGGTGACTTTTATTTTTCAAATAATATTCTAATTAATATTTTTTTGAAACTGCTCCTTGCAGACTATTTTTTGCCTCTTCACTATTTGCATTAAAGTATTATTAACGTATTATATGCTTGATATTCGAACCCATAGTTTCAAAAACTATTTCTCATTTTGCAAAGTTTGCCAAAGGACGCTCAATACTGGCACCAAATAATGTGTCGGGCTTACTGGTGAAACATATTTTTTATTTTTTTTTTTTTATAAATTACACGGATATTTCTTTACATTTAATTACTAAATACAATGATCACTTAAAACATTTTAAATAGGTATTAAAGTCAGATGAATCCAAATATAAAACTTATTGCTGCATAAAAAGCATCTTATGACATTATAAAACCATGATCTAATCCAGACTTGATAAATAAATAAAAAAGAAAAAAAAACATAAAAATTAAATATCAGAACATTAGCGGTAAAATGACCGGTATATAAATTTATAATATTTTAAAAAGCAAATTAGATATATTACAGGAATATTAAAAGAAACAATTTTCAAATGGTAACCAATAAACCATATAAACAATCTGAAACTAAATCCCTAACTTCCATGAGCACATCATGTAAAAAAACGGGCAAGAGAAATAAGAATTTTATACTTAAAATAATTATACTTTCCGTCTAGCCTGGGTTAAGATAAATTTTGCAAAATTAGGAATAATTTAAAAAAGTTTATTTATTTTGTACTCTATATTTTCAAACGTCTTATGCAGAAGCATCATCTTCAGTCTTGGTGTTTGAAATTGACACTAACATACTAGGAGGAATTATCAGCTGGGAAACTTCCTTAGGAAAATATTTTAGTGCTTTTGTGGGGACTTTTCTAGTAAAGTATTAATCAAAGGATCCGAATGTATTACAATAAAATTGAAAATATCCTCAATTCATTTTTCTCGGGAACATTTTCTAAAAAAATGATCGCGGTATTTTTTGAAGTTGCTGTTTTGAGCTTCCTGGGCTTCTTCTGAAAGTTGACCAATTGGCAATAATAATGATGTGTATAATTTTCTGCAACTGTTTGATTTAGTTTGGACAACTCTTCTTGGGGGGCACTGAGTGCTGTTGGCAATAATAGGTTTGTTCTAGCATGAAATCTCAAACGGTTTGAAACCTCCGGAGTTTGCGCATAGCAATAAAAGCGACGCTTATATCGCTATGCGCAAACTCCGGAGGTTTCAAACCGTTTGAGATTTCATGCTAGAACAAACCTATAGTTTTTCTTCAAACGTCAGTAAATCCGTCATTACTCGACTGTGTAGGCGGCCGTGAAGTTTCATTTTTCCGCCGCCGGAGCTTTACTTTTCACTTTTCCGCCGGCGGAGGTAAAAGTGTTGTCATAGCAACATAGATACAATTACAAACAGACAACAAGATAAGCGTCAACAACTAAAGATTTATTAAACTACAATTTGTATTTATCACTCAATTTGTGACTGCATTTCTAAAAATCACTTATTTAGGAACAATTTGGTTATTATTTAATCGAACTTACTCAATAACAGTTTATCAATACGGAATTAAAACGCAATCGGAGACGCAATCTTAAAAAAATAATTATTATAGACAGTGTCCACTGACAGCTTTATGTTACATTACTATAGCAACAATCTGTGCCTATTCACCGACACTGGTCTAAGCCGCCTTGCGAACCCACTCATCTTTAATAGTAATTAGATATTATTACTATTAAAAAGTGATATTTTTGCATTAACAGCATATTTTATTTGGAGGAAAAGTTACTTTTCATGGCTTGCTCTCTATTACCAGCCTCACTCCGTTCGGCTGTTAAACACGAGCGCGCCATGAAAAGTATCACTTTTCCTCCATATAAAATAATAAACTATTCTTGAAAAATCTACTTGATTAGCTATTTCCTTATGGCCAGACTTTCTCATAATAATAAATTACTAAAACAGAGTTTTATCCACAATACCGAAACAGAATATTTCACTCGACGCGCGTTTCGCTAACCATGTTAGCATCATCAGGAGATTGATAAAAAGTTGAGATAATAATAAATAATTCCAGTCTTTTAATGAAGATGTCATTTGAACCAGAACCTGAATCAGGTTTTTTTACTAACATTAGGAAATAGAGTCATTAAATTAAAACTAACAAACTTGAATAAATATTTGATATGACGTTTAGAAGGGCTTCTTGGGCTTCATTGATTTGTAAAAAATGTCAGTGTGAGGACCTGTGAAAGTCAACTATTATATCACCGAAATATTGTAGCTGATAAATTCTGAACCCTTTGTACCAATCTATTTGCACCAAATATGTTCAAACTATAGCACCAAAACTAAATTTATATATATATTTAGTGCATACCCTAAGTAATCCATATCTAAAGTAAGTTTATAATTCGTAAACTAACACAGTACTTATTTCCAAATATAGTATCAATAAATAATTTATTTTTACCACTAACTACTAGCTGGTCAAACTGCTGCATTCCAACGGTTATCTACGCTGTATGAAGTTGTGAATAGTATTAGGGGTATAAAGAATTTGGTGTTATCTATGGATAAAAAGATATAAGAAAAAGTAAATTCGGAATTAATTTCATATTTTGGTATGTTGGGCCCCACTATAGGACAGTACGACTAGCTATAGAATTTATTGATGGGTTAGCTTGGGTCAGTTAATAATTTCAATTCTCCTTTGGGCTAGATAGTAGTACACTATTTAACACAAATGACCCTTTAAACTGTGCCAGCATAATCGTGAGGTTAAAATTAAGGGCAAATTTGCCAAAATGGAACTACGCAATGAAATGTCACCTCCTGTAAAACCAAGATCAAACATGAACCGTTTTGATGTTGCGCCATTGTCAATATACCTATATTGATATGGCGCAGTGGTGCTGCAAAACTTATTAAAATTTACTCATAAATGTACCATGACTTTGAACTCTGTCAAAGTATGTTTTGTGTATATAGCAAAATATCTATTAATAAAGAGTCGCACACTAGAGCAACGGGCAATAAGCAACAAGCAACTGGCGATAAGCAACGGAAAATAATATTGTACGTGTGTCTCACATTGAAGCAACAGAAAACAGTGACGATCTTTTGTGAATAATGTCGGACAATGACGACGTTGTTTTACTATTTTGGTGGTATCTACGTCGAAAAAGCAAAAAATGAAGGCCCTGGATTCACCCTTCATTTGTGGAACTGATGTGCCATAGTACAGCCATATGAATAAAAGAACTAGAGCAACATCCAGTTAAATTTCAAAATTGTTACCACTCATTTGCAATTGCAGCCCATGCCCTTTCTTTCATCTCCCTTTTATTATAATCTTGACGACTATAATCATAAATACATGGGGATATTTCCACGATCTCGACCAATTTAATATTCGAGATAGAATCATCTGCCAATTTTCGAATTTTATCGCCTGAATGTTGAAATGATCAACATGCAGGTTTGTTGCCGGCAATATGAATCGTCGGAATAGAGCAACTTGTTCGGGCAGGCAATATCGCATCACCTCAGTGTGCGAGACCACATTTGATCTGTAATAGGTGATAATATCGCGTATTGTTATTGCCCGTTGCTCTAGTGTGCGACCCGCCTAAGTAAATGAGATGAATAATTAAAAATCTCAAACGCAATTTGTCAAAATTATGACAATCCATTATTATTTCAGCAAGAAATTGAAAGCGCCTTCATTAATTAATTAAATCACGTACATTTATTATTATATAACATGTCACAAAGTAATCGTTGCTTTGCATCTGTTTCTATTAAATCATAGATTCCGGCATTACACATTTCTGGTATATCAAAATATCCGGCATTAATGACCAATTATGAAATGTTTCATATGAAAATATATCCTTTTTACGCCACCTGAACATCAGTGAATAGCATCGGTTTGGCCCAGTTGCCAGGGTTAAAGCCAAACTGGTCCAACTCAGTGACCATAGAGAGAGTTAAGATATTTTAAAAACACTATATTCGATCTGTAAGTTAGAATTGCGCGCCTCGTCTTGTCTTAAAAGGTCAAATCTGTACAAAAATTAATTATTATGCCAATATATTTCTCAAAACAGTTTAAAGCATATCTGTCGAGTTCATGATTTAGCAAATCAATTAAATATCAATATTGAAGTAATAGGTAAATAAATATTTAGATGTGTTATAGACCTGTAATCTGGTATTATCGATTTAAAAAAAAATCAAAAATATGCATGAATTAGTTAATTTTTGAGGACTAAGACTTGAAGCATTATTGCCCTATTGTTATCAAATGCATGTTGACAAATACCTGATTTTTTGAATTTAGATCAAGATATATTTTCTCATTTAAAACTAGCTGGAATAACAAATTAGTTATTTCTTCTTTTATTTTGTAGGACCTGGAATAGAAGGTATATATATAGGTGTGAACTGCGGTCCATTTTAATTATACTTTAATATTAGTTTTCTCGTTTTTTCCTATAGACTTTTTCACCTCCTTTTGGAAGTAGTACTGGATAATTTCATTTAAACTTTAAATATCGCTTTGTTTCTAGGATTTTTTGATATTATGATTCGAATTTCCCTTTCTCCTTATTCTAGTAACTTGAAAAACGTCGACTCCATAAGGCTAATATTGACGTAGAAATGTGTCATGTTGTGGTGGAATATTCAGATACACAACATGTTAATAAAACGCTAAAAGCAGTTTAACGATATAGAAATATTTAAACTGATGCGACACAATAGCAAAACACCTCATTTTAATAAAGTAACGAAAAAAGACAAATTAAATATAACTATACTTCTAATCGTAAGGTAAATAAATTCCCAACATTCTCCATTGCTAAATATCTACTTAACATTCTTAATCTGTTCACAAATATATCAAATTCCTACATAAGAAAATCACAATATTTTTTTGATGTTGTTAGTCTTTTTACAAACCTATTTGCTTATAAAATTTTAATAATTGTAAGAAAAAAAAATAGTAAATAATACTAACTTGAACGCACAAAATTAGATATCGACAATATACTTGACTTAGGTACTTAGTTTTTATTTATTTCCAATACATTAATAACTACTACCATTTTATAAGTATAAAATGCTACTACCAAAAATTCAATATTGTTATGGGTTCACATCTCTCTTAAGCTATATTTTTATGTTGTAGAGAAACAGAGGTGCAAGACATTAAAAAACAGATTCCTTTTTCTCAAAATTGTGCCGACGTTTCTACTACTTTTTCAAGACTACAAACAAAACTAATCCAAAACTATGAGAAATACAATAATATTATTATATTGCTAAAATATTGCTTTTCTTATACCTTCAACTTTGCACAACCTAAATAAAAGAATCAATAATAAAGGAAAGCATCTTAGACCTAATAACAATAAGTGATATAACTGTTTCAAGTAAAAAATAACAAAAAACACAGCTTTCCTGTCAATTTTTCTTTTCAAAGTCAAAATGAAATAAATGCATTCAATTTCCCTGTATAACAGAAAATAGAAAAAAAAAACAATCAAAAAAGCATATATACACAAAATTATATTATATCGTAAACCTATAAATATAAATCTTTGCTTCGGCTTTAGACAGACAGAAGCACCAAAACAATCAAAAACAAACTTATTTTTTAAAATATAGAATCGTGTGTCATAGCTGATACACAGTTTTACCTATTTTTATGACACATGATCCCATCTTTGAAAAAATAGGTTGGTTTTTATTTTTTTGTGTTGTAGCCTGTTTAGAGATGTATATTATTTGTGTTGCGCACTTGATTTTTGAAGCAGAAGGGCGAAAATGTATCCTAATTTATTGTTGTTACAATATAGTTAAATTTTGTACATATATTTTTACGAAAAAGGAAAAGCAAAAAAAAATTATATTTTGCTTCATTTTACTTGAAATATTTGTCTGACTTATTGTCAATATGTCTAAGATGCTTTGGTAGATCATTTATTATTACTGTTGAGGTTGTATAATGTTAAGGATATAAAAAAGAAACAGTTTAGCGGTGAATTATTGTATTTCTCAAAGTTATTTTTTATTTGTAGTCTTGAAAAAACCTTAATAAAAGTGGGGAAGTTGGCACTTTTTGAGAGAAAAGGAGTCTGTTGTTTGTTATTCTCCACATGTGACTCTGTATAACTTAAATATAAAGACGCTAACTTACTACGCTACTTAATAATATTTTAACTAAAAGTTTTGAATAAAATTTTGATAGAAATTACTATTATATTCGGTGACGTTATATAGAGGACCTATTTTCAATTTATCCAACAATTTGATAATGATTTTCTAAATCATATAAACACAAAAGAACCTCTAAAACTGAGTTTTATCCACAATACCGAAACAGAATTATTGCACTCGACGCGCGTTTCGCTAACCATGTTAGCATCATCAGCAGATGATTAAAACTAAATTTAAAACTCTACCTAACTCGCTTTTATACTAAAAGTTTGCTTAATCAAGCGGAACTAACAATAACTATATTTAAGTAACCTTCCCCATTTAAATTTCCATTGGAAAATGTCGGTCCAGTTGTGGAAGTGTTCAGTATGACACAACAAACATGTAACGGATATTTCCGGCTTGTTTTATTTGATACCCCCGCTGTCAAATATGAAAGCTTGATAGAAAAATTATTTAAAAAAGTAATATTAAATATGGCATTATAATTGTCATCTTGTCAAAGTCAGTTTAAAGCCTGACAATCTGCAAGAGCTTTTTACTGTTTTATTGTATTTGCTAACCATTTTCATTTTTAGTTTTTTGCTTTTCTTGAAAACGGTGTCCGAATAGACACCGAATCGACGAAACTAGGTACACATTTCATTAGGGTCACTAAACTTGCATTTGTGCAGTTTACATCCTTGAGCCGAGGCCGAAGTGGCTCTATAACAATCCAAACAAAATTCAATCATTTGTGGAGCCAAAGGCAATCAATTCCAGGGTAAGAATGAATCCTCCACAACAATATAGAACATATTTACATTAAAGTTTGCCATTAATTATAAGAAAAAATTAAGACTATTTTTTTTCATCAGTGAATCATGCCAAAATTCGGTAATATTTTGGCATGTTTACCAGTCTGAATAGAAAGCATTGCTTTTGATGCATTCTGGGTAATTTAAAGGAAAACGCTTTTGAATATTTTGACATGACGTTTAAGTTAAAAGTATTACGTATATTTATACATCTTATTTTTTTGAAATCGGTTTGATGGTGGAAAAATAGGTCAAGATCGAAAAATCTGGACTTTTTGGCGATTAGGAGAAGTTTTTGGTCTATTTTATGGCAGATTTCGAGGCAAAACTTCATCGGTATCCGTGCGAATAGTCAATGAAGATTAATTTGCTTCAAATCTCATTTAAAATGATTTGAAACTAGGAAAATGGGTCAGGATCCTAGAATTTCGATATTTTTTTAACCCATAACAAGTTTTTTCTGCAGATTTTCTATTTAGTTTTTACAGAAACCTTTGTGTATATAATATTGTAAAAACCACAATTTTCTAGGTGCCAATGTGTTATTAAGGGTTTTAAGAGAAATAAATAACACATTGAGAAGAAAAGTAGATCATTTAACAGAAGATTCAATGCACGATTGAATGCCTATCTCTGTTTGAAATTCTAATCCATTTATTTCTATGGTTTTTCTACAGTTTCAGTTAGCATTATTAGCATTATTAAATCTAAGACCAAAGAACCGGTAAATATAAAAATAATATAAAGCACATTTTTAAGCTTTGATAGCACATTTTTAAGCTTTGATTTTTTTCATGAAACCTTTTTTCCTATGATAATTTACAGTGTATCCTATAATTCAATATTGCATGGCTGCTGTTTTTTTAATCATCAGGCTAATGGCCTACAAGTTCCACCTACATGTAATTTATTACACCCAAGAAGAATATTATAAATACACTTTTGTTTGGGTCAGCTTGGGTTTCAGTTTTCTACATGTTAAACTGATGAGCTAAGTTAAGGTAAGATATAACTTTAACCATGTGAATATAGAAAAATAAAATCAAAATTATTAGTTTTAAAATCCATAACTATACATAGAATGAGTTTTTAAAATTTGCTAAATTAATTTTCAAAAATAAAAACCGTTAGAAGAGCAAAAGGTTCTATCGATAGCAAATTCTTCATCCGCGTCCATTAAAAAAAGGCTTGTCATATCTCGGAAATATAAACCTCGATATTTTTTTCTTATTATTACCACGAAAACATACATGTGGAATCCTACAATTTTATTATTTGCCGCGTTATAACCAGACACCTTGTATTTAATATACGCTTGTCATTATTAAGAATTTACCACAGTGAATAAGTTACTGGCATGACTGTCCTTCGCAAAGATGCAACCGGGGGGACATTGAAAATGATGAATAAAAACGCAAAAATGTGATTTATGTTGAAATTCAAATAGTTTCCAAAAACAGCGTTTAAAAATGAAAAATACAAACACGAGTGTTTATAATATATATAATTATTAAAGAAATGCATTTTTAATAACAATATTAAACATTATTATAATTAAAACAAAAATAAATAAAAATGGTGCAGATATGAATGGCCTAAAAAGTTACCCTTCACTTGTAGATAGGAAAATCTATTAATATATAATTAGCCATAACGTTACTGTAATATTTTTAACCTGTTCCGATTCGTTTTAGCCCGTTTTGGTTATTTTTAGTTATTTTGGTTAGTCGTTCAAGCAACTTTCCATTAGTTTCAGTTAGTTCCAATTCATTCTATTCACTTGAGCCGACTATACGTTATAATCAAATTTAATCTTTTGGGTTAGATTTGGTTAGTCGCCAAATTTCGCTTCGTTTTGGTTAGTTTTAACTTACCTTAATTTTTGCAACCTATTCCGAGACGTTTTAGCCAGTTTTGGTGCTTTTGGTTACATGTGATTAGTTCAATTAGCTTTCGGTTAGCTTTAGTTAGTTTTAACTTTCTTCCAATTTCAGTTAGTTTTAACTAATTTTAGTTAGTTGAACCGGTTCCGATACGTTATAACAAACTTTAGTGCTTTTGGTAATGTTTTTGTTAGTCATCAAAATAAGGTTAATTTGAATTAGTTTTAACTTACCTTAATATTCTTATTTTATTTCGATACGTTTTAGCCCGTTTTGGTGCTCTTAGTTACTTTGGTTAGTTATTCAATAAATTTTCGTTTACTTTCAGTAAGATCCAATATTTGAGTCATTTGAACCGGTTCCGATACCTTATAACCAATTTAAATGTTTTTGGTTAATTTCAGTTAATCGCCAAAATTTGGTTAACTTGGGTTAGTTACTTATATTAATGTTCTTAATCTGTTCCGATACGGTTTAGCCCTTTTTGGTGTTCTTGGCTAATTTTGAATAGTTTTGGTTAAATATTTTTTGGTCAGGTTTAGTTAGTTTTAATTTATTTTAGTAATTTGAACCAGATTCAATACGTTATAACCAATTTTAATGTTTTCGTTAACTTTAGTTAGTGCCACAATTTCGTTAATTTAAGTTAGAATTAACTTATTTTTTTTACAATTTTTAATCCAAAAATGTTTTAGCCATTTTTGGTGCTTTAAGTTACTTTTGGTTTGTCGTTTAATCAACTTTCGGTTAATTTTAATTTATTTTAATCATTTCAGCCGGTTTCGATACCCGATACGTTATAACCAATTTTAGTATTTTTGGTTATTTTGGGTTAGTCACCAAAATTCGGTTAGTTTTAAATTACTTCAATATTTTAAATCTATTACGATGCGTTTTAGCCCGTTTTGATGCTTTTAGTTACTATTGGTTAGTTTTGGTTAGTCGTTCAATCAACTTTCCGTAAAGTTCAGTTAGTTTTAATATATCTTAGTCATTTGAACCGGTTCCGGTACGTTATGATCAATTTTAATGTTTTTGGTTAGTTGTGGTTACTCGCCAAAATTCGGTTAATTTGGGTTAGTTTTAACTTACCTCAATATTTTTAATCTATTTCGATATGTTTAAGCCCGTTTTGGTGTTCTTAGTTACTTTTGGTTAGTTTTGGCTAGTTATTTAATCATCTTTCGGTTACTTTCAGTTAGTTCCAATTTATTTTAGTCATTTGAATCGGTTCCGATACGTTATAAGTAAATTTCATATTTTTGGTTAGGTGTGGTCAGTCACCAAAATTCAGTTAATTTGAGTTACTTACTTCAATATTTTTAATCTATTTCTATATATTTTAGCCCGTTTTGGTGCTTTTGGTTACTTTTGGTTAGTTAGTCGTAACATGAACTTGCGGTAAAGTTCAGTTAGTTTTAATATACTTTTTTTATTTGAACCGGTTCCGGTATATAAACAATTTTAATGTTTTTGGTTAGTTACCAAAATTCGGTTAATTTGAGTTCGTTTTAACTTACTTCAATATTTTTAATCTATTTCGATACGTTTTAGCCCAATTTGGTGCTTTTGGTTACTTTTGGTTAGTTAGTCGTTCAATGACCTTTCGGTAAAGTTCAGTTATTTGTAATATATTTTAGTCATTTGAACCGGTTCCGGTACGTTATAAACAATTTTAATGTTTTTGGTTAGTTTTAATTAGTCGCCAAAATTCGGTTAATGTGGGTTAGTCTTAACTTACTTCAATATTTTTAATCTATTTCGATACGTCTTAGCCCGTCTTGGTGCTTTTAGTTATTTTTGGTTAGTTATTCAATCATCTTTCGGTTACTTTCAGTCTGTTCCAATTTAGTAGTCATCTGAATCGGTTCCGATACGCTATAACCAATTTTAATATTTTTGGTTAATATTTATTAGTCACCAAAATTCGGTTAATTTCAGATAGTTTTAACTTACTTCAATATTTTTAATCTATTTCGATACGTTTTAGCCTGTTTTGGTGTTTTTAGTTACTTTTGGTTAGTCATTCAAGCATCTTCCGGTTACTTTCCGTTAGTTCCAATTTAGTTTAGTCATTTGAATCGCTTCCTATACGTAATAAGCAATTTTAATGTTCTTGGTTAATATTTATTAGTCACCAAAATTCGGTTAATTTGGGTTAGTTTTAACTAACTTCAATATTTTTTATTTATTTCGATACGTTTTAGCCCGTTTTGGTGCTTTTGGTTAGTCGTTCAATAAACTTTCGGTTAGTTTCAGTTAGTTCCAATTTATTTTAGTCATTTGAACCGATTCCGATACGTTATAATCAAATTTAAGTTTAAATAAACAAACTAACACGATTTCTCACGCGTACGACGTCATGTGTGGCCGATGTAGCATGCACATTTTCCTATACTAGGAAAACAGAAGCATTTTCAATGTTAAAATTCATTTATCCCGCTCATTTTATAGCTTGTATTTTATAAATTAGCATTTTATTATTAAAGCGGAAGCTTCTTTTTGTATATATTGTATTACATATTGTAAATAATATTACTGAACACAAAAATTCAGAGCCTTTTACAAAGATGCAACCGGGGGAGACATAAAAAATGCCGATGCAGAATACAACGCTTAGTAAATTTGAGATCTGAGAAAACTCATAATTGTGTTGAAAGTAATAGTTGATATAAGTTTGGGTTAGATCAGATTAGATTACGTAAGTTTAGTTTACCAAATATACCACATAAATGCATATTACTTCAAGGATCGTTGTTTTTTACAATTTATAACTTTTAGGGTGATTGTAGGAAGCAAAATAACATTTGCATTCGATTCGGCTCTCGTTCCCCGATTTAACGCCGTGTTGCATACACGGCTAGTCTTTTGTGATAAACTAAAAGTCACCCTCACCCACCTCTAACACAATTTAATGTAAAAAATACTTTTAGCAGATTGTGTAAGTGTAGTTTACCAAAATATACCACATAAATACATATTACTTCAAGTTTCATTCATTTTTACAGTTTATAACATTAAGGGTGGTTATAAAAACCAAAAAAAAAAGTTGCATTCGATTCGTCTCAATCTTCGATCTAACGCGGTTAGTTTCTCTTAGTATAACCTTACTTTTAACTATTTGAGTGAATTCCGATAATTTATATACCTAATAATAATACTAATAATACCAAATTTTAATAGATTTAGTTAGTTCTGGTCAGTTGTCGAATCAACTTTCGGTTAGTTTAACTTATTCTCAACTTAATTTATTGATTTGAGTCGGCTCCTATACGTTATAAGTAATTTTAATAGATTTGGTTAATTCCGGTTAGTCGTGTAATCAACTTTCGGTTAGGTTCACTTATTCTGAACTTATTTTACTTATTTGAGCCGATTCCGATACGTTATAATCAATTTTAACAGATTTGGTTAGGCCTGGTTAGTCGTTCAATCAACTTTCGGCTAGTTTCCCTTAGCCTCAACTTATTTCAGTCGTTGGGACCGATTCCAAAACGTTATAATCAATTTTATTGGGGTTGGTTAGTTTTCGTTAGTCGTTCAATTAACTTTGGATTAGTTTCAGTCTCAAATTATTTTAATCATTTAAGTCGGTTCCGATACGTTATAATCAATTTCCAAAGATTTGGTTAGACGTTTAATCAACTTTCGGTTTGTCTCAATTACCAAAGATTTGGTTAGTTCTAGTTAGTCGTCGAATCAACTTTCGGTTAGTTTAACTTATTCTCAGCCTAATTTAGTCACTTGAGCCGGCTCCGATAGGTTATAATCAATTTTAAAAGATTTGGTTAGTTCCGGTTAGTCGTGTAATCGGTTAGCTTAACTTAGTCTCAACTTATTTTACTACTTTGAGCAGGTTCCGATACGTTGTAACCAATTTTAATTGATTTGGTAAGTTTTGGTTAGTCGTCCAATCAACTTTCGGTTAGTTTCACTTTGTCTCAAATTATTTTAATCACCAAATCGGTTCCAATACGTTATAATCCATTTCTAAATAGTTGGTGAGTTTTGGTTAGTCGTTTAATCAACTTTCGGTTTGTTTCACTTAGTATCAACTTATTTTAGTCATTTGATCTGGTTACGATAGGTTATAATCAATTTCATTAGATTTGGTAAGTTCTGGTTAGTCGCCGAATCAGCTTTCGGTTATTTTAATTTATTCTCAACCTAATTTAGTCATTTGAGTTACTGCGATAACTTTATAATCAACTTTAATAGGTTTGGTTAGTTCCGGTTAGTCGTGTAATCAACTTTCGGTTAGTTTCACTTAGTCTCAACTTATTTTACTAATTTGAGCCGGTTCCGATACGTTATAAGCAATTTTAATAGATTTGGTTAGTTTTGGTTAGACGTTCAATCAATTTTTGGTTATTTTCACTTAGTCTCAAGTTATTTTAGCGATATGAACTGATTCCAACACGTTATAATCAATTTTAATAGATTTGGTTAGTTTTGGTTAGTCGTCCAATTAACTTTCGATTAGCTTCACTTAGTATCAACTTATTTTAGTCATCTGAACCTGTTGCGATACGTTATAATCAATTTTAATAGTTTTGGTTAGTCGCCAAATCAACTTTCAGTTAGTTTCACTTATTCTCAACTTAATTTAGTCATTTGAACCGGTTCCGATACGTTATTATCACTTATCATAGATTTGGTTAGTCTACCAATCAACTTTCGGTTAGTTTCCTTAGTCACAATTTATTTTTCTTATTTGAGCCTTGAAAAATCACTCCTGAAACCGAAGGAGTATGCATTTGAACCGTCTCCGATACGTTATAATAAAGTTTAATGTTTTTGGTTAGACGACACAATTCGGTTGGTGTTGGTTTGTTTTAACGGACTTCAATTTGTGCAACCTATTTGTATACATTTTAACCCGTTTTGATGCCTTTGATTACTTTTGGTTAATTATTCAATCAACCTTCGGTTAGTTTCAGTTAGTCAGTTAATTTATTTTAGTTCTTTGAACCGGTTCCGATACGTTATAACCAATTTTAATGTTTTTGATTAATTTTGATTAGTCGCCAAAATTCGTTTAATTTGGGCTAATTTGAATTTACTTGAATATTTTTAATCTGCTCCGACACGTTTTAGCCATTTTTGGTGCTTTTGTTTTCTTTGGATAGTCTTTCATTTTATTTTAGTCATTTGAAGCGGTTCCGGTGCAGCATCAGTAAAGATTTAAAGAGGAGATTTTTTAAAATACTGAGCTTACTTCATTTTGTCAATACTCTGACGGCTATCGAATCACTTTGTTATATATTCAATTATTGTACTTCTTCTCTAATATATTATAATGTTTCATAATCAAACATGTCAGTAATCTATTAAATCATTTTAAGGTAGATACGTTGCCAGTAAATATGAATTCATTTGCCTCTCTTAGCGCAGGAATGTTATTTGGTGACATCTTTTTGCAGTTAGGCCTCATTATTTAATTTTAATTTGAGCAATAGTAGAGTGCACGTACTTTCTGTATATGTCGATGCTTAGGTGAAATAATGCAATAAAATACACTGTATGAGTTATATTTAATAGCATAAGGGAAGGCACATTTTAATATCGGTGCTTCGCGTATTTCTTAAGTAAATGGATGCACAAATTGCATAGTCACGATTCGTAAATTACGTACTTCCTCGTTGCTTGAACAAAAACAACTTTCTTTTTGATTCCTGGGAAATAAAAATGTCCGAGAGGTTTTTTACACTCAGTTTTTTGGCTTTAAAACATATTTTTTTCTTGCGAAAAGTGGGTGAAGCTTTTGAATAGAAAAACCGTTTTTCAATCTTGCATACAGTGTATCCCCGGATTGTTTCTGAGAGAGGGCAATTTTAAAAGATACGAAAAAGAACTTCATGGTAGTGCCTGTTTTAGAAAAAGTATATTGGAGCACTAGTTTTATAAGATACGCTTTCAATGCTCGCTTCTAGTTTAAACTAAAAGCTCGCTTTTAGTTTTTAACTGACAAGTGCGCTTTTAACTCTTATAAAACGGGGGGCCTTATATATTTATTTTCTATTTTAGATTTTTTAAAAATTGTATTTTTCTTATAAAATATTATCGGGAAACATATTTGAAGATTCGTAACAGTTGAATGTAAAACCCTTTGCAAGTCAAGCTTTTATTTTATACTGTATTCTCTTTGTATAAAAATCACATACTCACCGCACATCAGATGAAAGATGGCCATGAGACGACTGTGATTTTAAATCCAAGGAACTTTTTTCATATACATTTATCTTACACATTATATTTTAGCAAATTCTAAGCGTCCTGCATGTGAAAATTGGAAAATATAATTTTTTATCGGTTCAAAGGCGTTTCTTTAAAGAAAGAATTAGGCGGTCAATTTTTGTCTCAGAAACATCTAATTGGGAAGATCTTCCTTTATCCCTTACCGAACAGTAGCAGAGATAGATCACATCATTATTGTCCAAATAACTTGAAAGAATATTAAGCTTGGATAACTGCAAAAAGTATAAACACAAATCAATGGCAAACTCATATAGGCTAGACATATCTGTTAGCGGACTGTGTTACTTTAATCGTCATCCCTTGGGATCTGCTTGGATTTACCAATTTAGAAAACGTATTGTAAAGTTTATTTTTGCCAGTGGACTATGACAGCGAAACATTAACACAATGGGGCAAGTTTGAAGTTCAATTATACGGAAAAATTCGGTTGTAAATTTCTATAGACTGTAATAGACGTCTATTATTCACATGACTGAAAAATAGAGCAGATATTAGTAATCACCCCTAGTTTAAAATAAGCAAACTTACTCAATGGTCAAATAGGACTTAACTGTTCACCTCTCTTCTATTCAGATAGACATATTTCGGATAATCACTATTGTGTTTTATTAGACTATAAGGACAGGCCTATTTTTTATCTATTTAACTATTCTGGCTGTACATTTAGTTTCTTACTTGTAAGTAAGCAGCGGCTTTAGCGAAATCTGTTAAGATAATATTACAACTTACTGTGGAAATATAAGAATATTTATTACTTACCAAGGATTTAATTAGAAATGGATTTCCTCCAAGTAAAAGCCGATTCAATTAAATAGTTAAAGATTCAACTACTAATTACTTATAATAACTATTTATGCTCATCTACTTTTTGCAAATTGTTATTAGTTATATTAAGCTATTTTTTGTAAAAGTACTTAGTAGTTATACTTTCTCACTTTTGTAAAATAGTTTGCCGAGCTCTCTAGCTGCATGCCCTTTACATACCTTTTTATACAAACTTCTTCATTCGTATATTTTCTGCAGACGATTTAAGGAGACAATTTGAATTTTATCAATCTTGT
This sequence comes from Pissodes strobi, assembly GCA_016904865.1. NCBI lineage: Eukaryota > Metazoa > Arthropoda > Insecta > Coleoptera > Curculionidae > Pissodes > Pissodes strobi. The sequence goes on from JAEQML010051180.1 coordinate 23,250, forward strand.
ATGTTGGAAGCATCTTTATTATTCAAGACATGCATCGGTGGCCAGATTAGAGAAAAGTGAGCCCTGTGGTAAACGAGTAATTAATATTATATCTAACTGTTTTACCGGACATACATAGTTTAAACCTCATAAGTTACTAAGTTAGCCAACTTGTGAGGCATATCTCATAGGTGCACTATAATATAATAGGAACATGTACTTAGTAATACTGCTTTTTGAATTATTGATCGAATTTGGATATAACCCACCGGTTAAACTTTCTCTAATGTATGGTATTCCTGTTATTCTGGAGGAAAATTTTGTTGTTATATTTGAAACTCAGGTGTGTCGAATAATCCTTGTTTTTACCTCAAACTAAAAGTGATCTTTAATTAGCGATCATTATTTTCTCACCTTGGGCTAGTGTTAGTTTGAGTTGCTAACGCTCTAAAATCGGTATTCTCTGCAAAAAAAAAGAAAGTGTGTCTGGTACCGATATTGAGCATAGAAGCGATTAATGTTTCGAACGCCCTTCCGGCTGTTTATTCAATACAATACCATAGTTTATAGAGAAATATCTATAGACTTGTAGTATAACGTACCCGGGTCGATTCAACATAGTTGAATCAGATAAGTAAAATTGTGGTTTGCCTTTATTTTGCCAATGATCGTCAAATTAGATTAAAAAGAAATGGATTAAAAAGAGGACCAATACCTACGTTGTGTTACTATTATATCTTGCACAATTTTACTCACTCATTATGCGCTTCAACGGAACACATTTAGGGAAACTTGAGGGAAAGGTGCGTCATGTAAATGAAACCACAGATTCCTAATACGCCTAATTTATTAAAGAAAAACGTGCCGGACTCAGCCTGGAATTCACGAGGGGAAAGAGTACGGCAGAGAAACCCTCGATCTAAATTCCTAAACCGAATTATGCAGTATAATCTATTAGTATTTTAATTAATTAAATTGCTGTCTCCCGTACCACAATTCGCAGTTCCACACTTGCAACAATACATTTAAAACTGAAGAGGTTTTTGTTAGTTAACCAGACGCCGCTGGTAGGTACTGAGGTCCTGGATTGCGGAGGCTACCCAGCTATTTAGTTGCAAATATGGGACAATACCATAGTATAGTTTTAAACTTATCTCTAGAATGATCATTATATTTATTACTAGGATATTCTCCCGTCAGGGTAGGAAATGGTTAGTATAGATTCATCAAGGCCCTTGTGTACTCTCTCACTCATTCTAATATTAAAACCCTAGCACGAAAAGACACCAAATAATACATTTTATGTTTTCACTTAAAGCAGTATTGATCACAGCATAACACGATTTCATTAAATATATACACAGGGTATGCCATCAACTATGAATTATCCATGAAAATAGAAGAAATATTTATGCAGATTATGTTTATAACAATATCCAAATATATGTACATGTTATGTCATCAAATCAGGGGCGGCTTCTTAATAAGTGCGCCCGTGCGCGCGCACTGCCTGCGAAAGTAAACGGAAAAATAAAATCTTCCCTACATACAATTTAACATAAACTAACTATAATTTGCGAATTTACATATTTTTGAATCTCCACTGGCCGCAGAATACATTATTTATAAGAGCGAAATCGAGGCACGACGGCGACCATCAAAACGCAGAGCATCCAACAGCGGCCTCCGTCCGTAACCACAACTAGTCTAAATCTGCCGTGCGCTAGTGTTCGGCGCTCTTGTTAAATGCATTTTCGTCATGCAAAACGGTCGGGAATGTTCGTAAAATCACGATAAGTCAAGGCTCATCCGTGCGCTATTTAGATCCGCACTTTGTATCTTAATTTAGTGATAATTTGCAATTCTTGCGTATATAGTATGGTGTCACAAGCTGATTTTTTCAGGGATGAAAGTACATGATAAGATAACCCTTATTCCGGAGGTAATACAAAATTAGACTCCACAAAAGGACACTATCATCAAAAATCGAGATATTGGTACCATCGTATAGAGGAAAAAATACTTATTTTTTGGTCCAATGCACAATAAGGTCTTTGTAGGAAGTATTTTTGATAATTATTCAAAAAAAATCATTTGCATTAGTCCATATGGCCGAAAAAAAATTTAAATGTAAATATCTCCGTTTCAACCGTGCAAAAATTTAATTAAAAAATAGTTATTTTTAAATATAACACTCAAATAACAAAAAGGGAAGACCTAAATGAAAAAAAAGTATTCTTTATAAAAGTTTCGCTTATGTCTTGACAAGGTAACAGAGCGAATCCCATATTTTTTGCTTATAAACTAACAATGGTATCACAATAAACAATGAGAGACGTCATGGGTTTACGCCCTAATTAAATATGTCCAGCCTCTTCGCCTTCAAGCTACGGCTGATGCAACACATTATATTATTATAGGTCTTGAAAAATTCTGCTTGTGTGGAATAAGTGGGAGGTAAATCGTTTTTTAGAGCGAATATGACATACTACTATTATTCTGTATTACTCCAGTGGAGCCGTGAATTTATTTTTGTTTTGTTCGGTTCGTTGATGCTTGTTAATTAGCTGCATATAAACACGTGAGTTTAGTGTACGTAATATTGTTTAGTGTTTTATATTTTTATTTATATACTATTATTCTACTGTCATGGCTAGTAGTTCGGGTTCTGACAATTGCTGTGGGGGCATAAATTCAGTTGACAATATTATTAAAAATAAAAGCTAGAGAAATACGTATTTTTTAATGGGGATCCAATTAAAATTTTTTTTATCCGTGCAACTTCATCTAAAATAAGGGGTGGATTACTTAATACCACTGCTTATTCAATAACCAGCTACTCATCTTGCGGCGGCATCCTTTGATTTGGGAAAGTCAAGTGAAAATTTTAGAAGAGGGACATGAGTTAATATTTTTCTAAACGTCTGGGCATCTGAATAATACTTTTGACAATTCGTTTAATTTAAAATACGATGTTTTATTGTCTAAAATAAGTTTGAAAACTATTTTAAATGTCAAAATTGTATAAAAATCCGAAATTTCCGGTCTTTTTAGGGCAATAGCCGCAGCTACGGGCGAATTTGTCGTGGATTTTGAAGGGAATATTCATTTTAAATTCAGTTCGCTTCGTGTCATTACATGGCCTGAAAAATCACGAGACCGTGAAACTGAACCGCTAAGGGCACTGTCAGGATGCGCAGTGCCCGATACTCCAACTTTCCGATTTCGATAGAGATGAATAGCTGGTTATTGAATAAGCTGTGTTAATACCGTACTTAAAATTTCATTCAGATTTAAGCACGTTTAGTTCTTGCATGGTGGAGTAAGATATGCAGCCATTATTTAATTTTCCTCAATGGCGATTAATTATCCTTAACTACGTCTGTATGTAATTTCGTTAAATAAAGCTAAACAACGTTTAATAATTATATATGCTATTAAACATCTATATAGATTCCAAAAATTTTGAAATAATAATTTTTTGTAAAAATCCTTGTGATCCGAAAATTATATCCAAAGTTGTCCAAAAATGGACATAATTTTGGTCAAATTTTCGAAGAAGAAATTAAAATTTTCATGCAAATCTCCGAAGTAACAAAAAAAACTAAAGTTCAGAACAGAACAGAAATTTTCATATTCATACAAATTTAGCTTGAAATAATGAATATTTTTGTCAAAAAGAGACTGCAGTATGCCATACTAATTTGTATTGAGTTTCAGAAGAATACATCTTAGGCTTTTTTGATATTTAAAAAATAATAATACTTTGAAGCACTGTTTCTTGAAAATGAAGCCATTTAGGATTTACGTTTATATATGCATTTTCTATTAGAAATAATTCTGGCTAGGTTGAAGGACCCTAATTAATTCAATAAAAAAGCATCCAGTAAACAATTAAATAATTTTTCTACCTATATAATCGTCATCCTGTACATGATTCATTAATCTGTACTTTTGTATGAATATAAAAATAACTTGTCTTTATTGGATCTGAATAAGAAGATTGAAATAAAGAGGTTAGGGCGACCGATGCCGGTTTTAAAATTAAACCAAACATGTGCCAAGAAAAAGGATGCTGGGTCTTTCACCAGACATTTTAACCCCCAAAATCTTGTGGCGAATGGAATTTCACTTTAAAGCTAGCAAACGGCAAAGTCGAAGGGCTGGCCATCGACAAAAAGATGTACAATAACACTTTTTTGCCATCAAACCGATATATTTTTTAACGTTTTCGAACTTCCCCCTGATTTTTTTTTGAACTTTATTGACTTGTAGTTACAATAAACTGTTTTAATGGTTTACTCTTCTGGAATCGATAAGTACCTACTTATTAATTTCTTTTAGTGCGCAACAATTACCATTCAAGGAGGCGCCGAATTCATATTTTTTAAACGATTTTAACGAGTTTTGGGTAAAAAATGGGCGTGGCATCCCCCAAACTTTCCGCCTTCGGCGGGTAAGCCTCCGGCGGCGCCTACAGCGGGCATCCACCTATGCGTATTAAAAAACCTACATAAATTGCGCACTACCTACTTAAAACCTCACGAGCCGCCACTGCATCAAATATGAATTATCCATGAAGATAAAGAAATATTTATGCAAATAATGTTAATAACAATATCAAATATATACACATGTTATGCCATCAAATATAAATTATCCATGAAGATAAAGAAATCTGTATGCAAATAATGTTAATAACAATATCAAAATATATACACATGTTATGCCATCAAATATAAATTATCCATGAAGATAAAGAAATAATTATGCAAATAATGATAATAACAATATCAAAATATATACACATGTTATGCCATCAAATATCAATTATCAATGAGATTAGAAGAAATATTTATGTAAATTATGTTAATAACAATTTGAAAATGTATACACATACTAGGTCATCAAATATTAATTATCAATGAGATTAGTAGAAATATTTATGCAAATTATGTTAATAACTTTATGAAAATGTATACACATGTTAGTCCATCAAATATTATTTATCAATGAGATTAGAAGAAATATTTATGCAAATTATGTTAATAACAATATGAAAATGTATATACATGTTAGTCCATCAAATATTATTTATCAATGAGATTAGAAGAAATATTTAGGTAAATTATGTTAATAACAATATGAAAATGTATACACATGCTAGACCATCGCATATTAATTATCAATGAAAATAGAAGAAATATTTATGCAAATAAGGTGTATAACAATATCAAAATATATATACAGGTTCATACCATCAATTATGAATTATCAATGAGTATAAAATATATAATGGTACAAATTATGTTAATAACAATATTATAAGTTTCATTTTACCGACTTGTAATGACATAATATTGCAACACAGAAGCAAAACAATTCACCAAAATAAACCGTACACCCCGCTGGTTTCTGACTCTCTCATTTTTCGTTCTCGAGCAATACTTTTCGGATCTCCTCCAAAAAAACTCGCAAAAACTCGACTTCAATTTATGACTTGTTTTTATCTTTTACATGTATAAGGGGTGTCTCAAAATATACACATATATAGGGTGTCTCAAAAATTAATGTATCAGGTCTAATGAAATAGTATTTTAAAGATGTGGGTTATCTCAGACTCTGACAGTAGTCTGTAGGCGGAATTCCGTTTCCGGTTTAGTTTTGTTTTGAACTACGAGATCATATAGATATTCTCTATTTAAACTGTGGATTCACTTCCCTAGCTACGATTTCTACCGAGATTTCTCTTTCGGTATTTTTAATATTGAAATGAAACTTCTTTAGGTGCGCTATGCCTGGAGAATAAGCTGGTAAACGCGTTACGAAAGTTACAAAATTGTGTTATACGGTATATTCGTAATGATACGACGAACGCGTGACATTATAAAATATGTGATACGGCAAGGCGCCAAAATTAAAGGGGGAAATATAGTATTGATAAAGACAGAAGGAAAGAATTACACGGTGACACGTATAGGGCAATTTTCATCCGGCCCGTCAACAATTCAATCGAAGCATGCGATAACTCTTTCTTTTATCTTCATTTCCTCCGCGCCCTCCACCCCGAACTTTCTTATATTTTCCTATTGAGAATCAATCGTTGAACGACCCAGTGTATAGTATGTTCTACCATTCATGTTAGCGACTCTGCATGATATAAAAATATCCTTTTATTTATAAAAACCTATGCAACATTAAAAAAATATTTTATTATTTAACAAAAAATATGTGGTAGAGATTTATGAGAAAGAGTTATGCGTCGAATATCTACCACACTGTGTAGTCCGTTGTGTTTTGTGCGAATGAATTTTCACTTCTGGTGTGTGGTCCACAAGAACAATCATTTTTATCTTATCTAACACAAGAAATTCCGCTTCAGAGGGCATGGAAAGATAGCAGATGATAAACGGGTTTTGGTTTATAATTTACACAGCTAATTAAGAAACTTCTATAAATATCGACTGATCTGAAAATTTCTATAGCACTTTATTATATTATATATATTTTTGAATTTTCACAGTCTATTTTGAACTAAATACTATAACAAGCGACCATTTATAACAGATTCTCATTCTTCTTATGTTAGTTCTTTATACCTACACTGATGAGTATAATTTTTGATGTGTAAACATCTTACGCGGCGGATTGAGGGTAAATCTCGGCAAATGGGACGGAATGTTTAACCCGATGTGACAATATAACCCGTGCGCATTGAGAAGCAAGCTAATCCAGGACGGCCGAGATTGCAACGACTCAAACGGCGCTTCTAAAAAGCTAGCCGCTAGAACGGTATTAGATTTTCATTATATTATATTTGCAGTATATTTGGATTTACAGCACAGCTTATTTTTATTATGCGGTTGAATTTAAAATGTATTTTCGCTTCAAAATCCATGATAAATTCGTCCGAAGCCGCGGCTATCGTCCTAAAAAAGTCAGAAAATTTTGGATTCTTATATAATTTTGCCATTTAAAATAATTTTTAGACAATAAAAAAGCATAATTGAAATTGTTAAAGGTAATATTCAGATGCCCAGACGTTTAAAACAATATTGAGTCATGGCCCTCTTCTAAAATTTGAAAAATTTGGTTATTGACTCTCCCAAATCAAAGGATGCCGCTCCAAGCTGACTAGCTGGTAGTGAATAAGCTTTGTCCATAGGTTGATGTTATTCCTGTTGGCATTAGATTTTCGTGTAGAATTTGGGCCGTGAATTAATCAACTTCGATTGAAACGGCCAGTAAGTATTATTGAAAAATCCTAACTAATATTATAAATGAGAATGTGTTTGTTTGTTTGTTTCTTGCGCTTTCACGCATTAGCTACTCAACCGATCATCATGAAATTTTGTACAGATATTTTCAAGATTATAGTAATGGGCATAGGACATTTTTAGCTTTTACTCGCGGTTTCGCTCGAGTTAATTTTTACGGTTAGTTTTAATCCTATTTTCCATGCATAAACTACGTAACCGAACATCATGAAATTTTGTACAGATATTTTCAAGATATAGCAAATGACATAGGCCACTTTTAGCTTTTACCCGCGGCTTCGCTCGCGTTGATTTTTTGCGGTTAGTGTTAATCCATTTTTTTATTTTCTTAAGGTTATATTTGAATGGTTTATTGCAAGAAGGCCCTAAGTCACAAAAATAGTAATATCTTACTCCTCAGTGCCATCTACTGTTCTGAGTACGGACTTTAAACTACACGCGTCGGATTTGCTGTTTAAAGCCCCTAAGTAGAAAACTTTTAATAGGGGCCTGCAATAACTGGTTTATGATTTTATGCAAAAAGACCCTATGTCGGGGAAAAGTGCCTTTGTTATAAAGAAGGACCCATATGCATACTACTAGAAGAAAAGAAGCTGCCTCAATTTATCTTGAAAATGCTAGTACGAGTCAAGAAGCTGCTTGCGAAACCAATGAAGGTAAATTAAGTTAAGTTAATTAAATATAGTGTTACAGCTTTAAAAATTGTTTAAATTTCAGAACGAAATCGTCCTGAAAATGCTAGCGTCAGCCAAAAAGTCTAGAAGAGAGTGAATTGTTGTTGTACCAAACTTAGTTTCTTAGAAGTAATGTTTCTTGTTTGTAAAATGTAAAATAAACCATATTGTTGATAAAAAGACCCTAAGTTTTTTCTTTGATTACCCTGTATACAATAACTCTCCATATTTTTTATTCTTTCTGTATACCTCTAGATGCAGATATAATCGGAGTAAAATGTCACTTAGGCACATCTTGCAATAAACCATTCATTTGCAAAAAGTTTTTTCTCGATTTTGGGCATGCCTTGGGTTAGTTTTGGTTAGTTTTTGTTCGTTGCGCCCCTGTAGCGAGCGAAGCGAGATGAGGCCTATGCGTGAATATTAGACATTCTAATGCAAACGAGACAAATGTAGACATTAAACATATCTGTGACGGGAATATATTTTGCAGGCTGTCTGTAACCGTTAGTGTAAAACGTGTTCTATCTAACGCCAGAATATTGGCAACAAATTCCAAATAAGTGGTTGCCTATTTTCAGTCGTCGGCCTAAGGTGGCATTAGATTTTCATGTCCGTGATGTCGATGTGGGATATGTTTACACATCAGTGTCTCGAGTACTAGAAGACTCGCTCAATTTTTTTCGACTGGAAATAGTACAGAATCATCTGTAAGCATTTTCTCATTTTTTACGATATCAATAAATAAATATGCATTATGTTACTTGAACGACAGAAGAAGTAGTACTTTAAAAAGAGAGTCGAATAAGGTGATACTATTTTCCAGAAATTACTTACGGATACTGTATGGGATATTTAGGGTCGGTGTAGATGGGTGGCCTTTCAAAAGATTCCATGAACGAAATGGTGTTATAAAGTGTATTCAGAAATATTAGAAATCGACAAAAAATGTTGGGCAGGTACATATGCATAAGCTTACGGGAAGGGATGGTGACACTTGTCCGCACAGGGCCGCATTACTTTGCAAATTCAGGTAAAATTTTAGATATTACATTTGAAATTAACCTAAATAGCCAGTTAAAATTGTGTCTTTAGTCATAGTACTTTACATGTGATTATTTCGTATTTCATTTGCTATCGTATCTAATAATAATTATTTAGAAATGTGCCGTCTTTGGAGCTCAAGCGAAAATTGTGAAAGTGAAACAAATCGAAAAGTGTATCTATCAACAGATATTACAGAAATTATTAAGAACGTGTTTCTAAACTTAATGGAGCGTGGTAATTTATGCCTTACAAAAGCTGTAGGGAAAACAGCTTTACATACAAGGGAACCTTCTTACATGGGGTGGCAAATCACGCAAAAGGCCATTTTAGAACGTCAGAAAGAAGTGATGCTGGAGTGGAATTTATTTAGACCGAAGAATTTATAAAATGTATGAAGTCCAATATGTTTCAACTTTGGACAATTTAATGAAAATACTTGAAATAAATGAAACTGAAGTTAAGGGCTCGAGAACGACTTTGTGGAAGTACATCCAAGGAATGGGATTTAAATTCAAAAAAATTAATGAAGGCAAATTCTAATTAAATCCTGTCTTCTTCAGGAATTGCGGAGGAAATATTTGAGAGAAATCAGTAACTACAGAACACAATAAAGACCAATAATTTATTTAGATGAAACTTGGTTTGACTGATAACCATAACATCCCAACCAGTGGATTGGACGATTCTAGTGCTAAGTGTGTGGCACGTGCACCGTCAAACTTCGGTAAAAGAATAAAATTTTATATGCTGGATCTGAAAACACGTTTGTGCCGAATGCTTTGTCTCTCTCATCCAAAAACATTAGTGTTGTTTATCATGACGACAAAACAGACGGACTTATTTGAAGAGTGGTTTAGAATTAAATTATGGCCTAATATTCCGCCAAATAGTGTTATTGTTATGAATAACGCGAGTTATCATAGTAGACAATTAAACAAAGCACCATGTTCAAACGAGCCAAAAGCCAAAATTCAAGACTTGGGATATTTGTTTTATTTTTTTGGAGTTAATCGGTTTCTAATATTTCTGAATATATTTTGCCAGGTGAGATTTAAGTGTCAAAATTGACTTATGTTGCTGGGAAATCTATAAATGTAATATTTGTATAGATGAAAGAGCAAGAATATTTGACGTAGCCTAGGATATCACATAACCCAAGTTGATTATTTTTCTATTATGGAAATCCTGTTGTTATATAATGATTGACCTTAATCTTTCATAGGCTGTAAGGAATAATAGTTGTTGGAATATTATAAGAATGATGTCCATGTCAAGGATTTCAACACAATACGTACTTTTAAATTCAGTTTCGCATGCAGAACTTGAGGCTCTGCTGACCACATTCTATACATGCTTGTTCCCAAGGACAGTTTTACTCGGGTAGTTTACTTGTGAATTACATGAAGTTACTTTGCGAAGAAAATTGGCAAGTATACAACACCAAATTCTCGTCAAATCTTGCGTTCGCGATATTATTCACGCTAATAGAACATGCTCAACTTTTTTTTTCAATTTTACTGGGAATTTAGCAGAGTAATCACAAAAATGAAAATATGTGATTATAAATCATAATTCAATGAAAATTGCGGTTATTTTTAAATATTAGCATTAAAAAATTTTTTAGATATTAAATATTTGTTTGTGTTTTGGGTAATAATAATTAATAACCTGTTCATGGCATATACACAAAAATAATTTTATACGAAATAACCTTCAAGTTATTTTGTTGGTAGTTGGTAACGCCGATGAACTGTCAAAAAAAAATCATGAAGCCCTTGGCTCATATGAAGCAAATGCTAATTTGTGATGAAATTAATAAAGAAATTTGTGAATGTGAAACTAGCTTAAGAAAATAGACTGTTTTCTAACATTAAATCATTCTCTTCGTACATATTGGCTTGGTGCAAGATCCGTTAAGTGGGATTTGCTGGTATCAGTAATCGGGAAACCCGAATCTTTTTAAATTACCTACTACAATAAGGGGTCAGTTTGAGTCATTCTAGCGCAACGATCGAGAAAACCGAGACGAATGCTCTACAGGAAATTTCTAGGAGAAAAACTCTCTTCGAAAATGTTGGAAAAGGACTTTTCCGGATAAAAGTAAAAGAACATCGGCTTCTAGGCCAAAAAAAATAAAGTTTTCATTTTGTTTCTCGAAAAACATTTTTTTTTAGAAAAGCCTATACCGACAACTGCATTAGAAAATACTTTGGAAATGATGAAGCCTTTTATACACGGTGAGCAAGTTAATTTTAAACTTTTTGCTATTTCCAGCTTTAACACGACACCAATTCATACTTTATAATTCGAATACCGAATAATCTGGAGCAACCAACTCTTCATTAAAGAGGTAGAATATGGCCAGAACATTAAAAAAACCGTATAGTATTGATCTCATTGAAAACGCCGAAATGGAGATTTTTTTTCTAATTCAACGTATAGCTATTTCCAAGAAATCAATCTCAAATTCGCAATTCGCTATAAAAAAATTATATAACAATTTTGCGCACGAGATTGGGAAAAACAATAAAATCCAGGATAAATCGAAACTTGGAAAACATTTAAAAGAATACAATTTTATAGATGATTAGATTCGCTGTACTTTGGATGCATTATGGAAAAATTGAAGGAATACGTCCTGCAATATTTTGGCATGACGTTTTCTCTCTTGTGGTTTTCAGCACACACCCTTTTTTACAATAATATTTACGAGCTCCTATGGTTCAACATATTATATATTACATAGATAATACGTGATAATTAAAGGTCAAGCTTTTGCCATTGGCGCGCAAGACCGTTCACCGCCTCTTCACCCGGCCGGCACCTGCATAAATAGCGAATATGGTCTGACATAAATAATCGAATGTATTGTAGCTGATAAAGTGTCCTTTCTATATTTCTATAAAGGAATGAGAATTTTTAAATTAAGTTCGAAATTGCACTCGCTTACTCGCTATATAATAAAGTAATGCAGTTACAGCACATAGAATAAGAAATATTTCTGTTACGTAGTCCACTGTCGCCGCTTGCTACCCACGTGTTGCTTCCTTATTTTTTTATAAGCAGTGATTCCAAATTAGGTATCCTTATGCTTTCACTACCAAGTATACATTTATCGTCTAATTTAGGAATATTATTTGCTCTCGATTTATTTCTCTCTACGATATCCTAAAAATAAACGAGGAAATATAATTAAGAAACCTTTCTTAAATCTGTATTTGTTATAGGTATATATCTATCTGTTTATAATTTTAGCAAATTTCATATTTTGGGACTTCAGGATTTAAGATCTAATTTTACCCCTTCCGTTCCTGAATATAAAAAAGTCTTGAAAGTTAAATTTACGTTTGGTTTGTTGATTTTTTGTAATAAGTAATATTTTTTTTCCTGAGGTGGTGGGGACTACACGGTAGATATATGTACCACCAGGGTTTTAATTTGGTACAAACCATAGAAACCAAATGATAGAAACAAATAATATTTATGCGAACATAAAATAAAACTTATTGAAAAAATAAAATTGGTCTACAGATTTGTAGTATTACAGAAAACAAATTCTTTGGTAATACAACCTAAGGACAACTAAAGTAAAAAAAGTAAAGTAAGGGTACAAACAAAAAGGGTACAACCTACATTCTTCTCTCACACAGCTTACTTATTGGCTTTTTTTTGACGATTTTCCCTTGAACATCTTACACTTCTCCTTATGGTTTGTCCTTCCATGGGAAGTTGTAAGAGCATGGCTCCACAAAGTTGTCTTTTCTTGGAAAGAGGGCTCTTTTACGTGGTGGTAAATTAGTATTTTTGATCCCTTCTGCCACTAGTTCTTCCGCAAGATCTACCAGAAAAGACAGAAAAGGAATCTTATCGCTTTGACGCCTCAGGTAGTTATATATATTCCATGTATTTACGGCACACGCACTGAGGCAGGTTTGCCATACTTTTCTTCACCATTTTGCGCATTTTCTGTCCTGATCATAAACCCCATTCATCTGATCCGCTCGATCACCTCCTCCCATTTTTTTGCCTATAAAATGACATGTTCTTGCTGTTCGTTTTTCATTTTCTTTGTCATGGTGGTAATGTCAGGATTGTGGCAATTACTTATCAATAATACCTTATTGGTATCTTGCCATTTGGCACACTAGAACCCTCTATTTATGGACCTGAATTCAGACTCTCCACGTTTTACCTCCATTTTAGGGACGATTTTTTTCTATTGGTCACGCAAGAGCGAAAAGCGGGGAAACCTATTGTTTCCAATAAACTTACTCTATCGGACGAAGCATAGAACTACATCCTGAAATTTATTAGTTGATGATAGTTATTTCACAACTCGTTCTTCAAGAGTCAAAGCTTCATGTTGATCTCCTGGAGATGACACTTTTCCGGAGTACAGATTTATATCATATGTTTAACCTGAATTAGCATCATTACGAAGCAACAACTTAATGCCTCGTTTTGAGGGTTTTAGAGGCATATACTGCTTCATAGACAAACGCCTTTTAAATTTTGTCATTGACTCATTAATGCTCTGAAACTGACTATCCTGGCGACATTTAGCAAATGTGTGTCTGAGGCGAAATATTAGATTGGCTGCGTAATAAGTTTTGGGGGGATTTTCTGGCTTTTCTGGGCGAGCAAAGTATATGTATTTTAGAACACGAGCATATACCGATCACGTAATATTGCTCTTGCAATTATTTCATTTCCCATTGACTCCCTCTGAATCCAGTAATGTTTCAAACCGGGCAGTTTATTACAGGACATCCGAAAAGAGCATCCTATTAGTATTTGTATTTCTCCCTTATTAGTTAGCTTTTCATTTTGTTTTTTTGGTATTATTCAGAATATCAAGGTGCTGATTGGTACAGTCCACTATACGAATATATAATGAATGAAGAAATATTTGATGAAGCCTCCATTGTAGTCATATTTTTATTTATATATTTGTGAACTGCAGTAGATCTTTCAGGATGTATAATTTTTGCAGGAGTGCATGCGGCAGCTGGCAATACCCCTTCTAAAAGCCGATTTGAATTATTTTGAATTTGCGTTACCTGGTCTGATTCTGACTCACGTTTTAAATTTAAATTAGAAAAATCATTGAATGGAGGGCCAAGTACTGGTGATGGATGGCGACAATCTGAAGACTGTGACATATCACTTGCTTCATTTTCATTGGGCTCGTAGTCAAACGGTTCTTCTTGGAATTCCGACATTTCATCAGCAAGTTCTTGTAATTTTATTTCGGAAAATCATCGGCGTTTCATTTTAGTGCTAAAATCAAAATAAAATGCCTTGTAATAAATTAAACCTAATCAATATGGGTGTTGGTATATTGGTTCCCGGCAGGTACAAAATAAAAGGGTAGTTGGAAACATCTGTTAATAATATGTGAATTGGTTCCCAAGCCCAAAAGGGTCGTTGGTATATTGGTTCCCTTAACAAATTGAGGGTGTCATAAATAATTATATTGGGAGTGTGAATGAATTGTATAGATATTGAAGTTTTAATTTGTATTTATGTTCTGTGGCTATCACTATTTGTGTTTAAACTTGTGTTGTATTTTCGTCATGAATTTCGAAATAATTTCAAGTGAGCGAGGAAAACTATAAATATAGTTTCCAAAAGCACCCTGAAATCTGGTGAGAAGCGATGGAGAAAGGGCAAATAATTTGTCCTTACTTTGGATGAAGGTGACGATAATATAACTATTACAAAACATATACAAGAACATTGCCATGATGCCGTTGTGGCGGAGTTAAACCGTCAAATCGTTAATACCGCCTGCAAACGAAAAGCTGTAGAGGACCTATCCGAAAAACAAGATTATTCGCAAAGTACTTCAAGAAAATCTGCGATCCACAATTGTTACATCTGACATTGCTTGTGTCCGAAGATTAGACTGCTCGTCGAAAAATGCAGCCAAGTTTACCGAAAAACATCCAGGAAACTTTTGACTTCCTTGACAAGGCAAACATCCAAACTTGTAGGGGTGAGCAGTTTTTACTTTGTAATTGTAGAATGGAAGAGATAGTGATATTTTCGTGTCAATCTAATATTCAAATGTTAGAAAAACTGACACATATTTATTTAGATGATAGTACAGGCTGCACATAGTTTTTCTGCCAATTTCGAGGTCAATTTTTTACTTTACCTGGTTATTGTAACGGGCATTATATTCCATTATTTTTTTCATTGTTACTAAATAATTGAACAGAAACGTATAAAAATCTGTTCAACTTAATAATCAATATTTGTAAGGATAGTGGTATTACATTAAGAATTTCAAAAATTGTTATTGATTTTGATCAATCCGTAAAGCAGTGGGACAAATTTTTCCTTCAGTAGAAATAATCGGGCGTCGGTTTCACCTTGCCCAATCATGGCATTGAGAAAGTCAAGAATACGGCCTTACATCTGAATATAGAAACGAACATTCTGAAATTGGTAGATGGCTGCGAATGATTTTGGTCTTACATTTTTAAGACCTCATGATGTTAGCGACTGCTTTGTTTTTGCTTTACTTACGATAGCATCAACAGACGAAAATGTTCAAAAGTATTCAGATTATTTAATAGATAAGTATATAATACAAGATTCTCTCTTTCCACCTTACCTTTGGGCTCAGCACTCAGCTGAACTTACGCGCACTACTAATGCCTGTGTGTCTTCTCACAAATATTTCAATGCGTTTTTTTTATAAAACATATATAAATATTTTTATTTTTTTGGAAAAATTTAAAGAATTTCAAACTGAAAATTACGTAAAATTACAGAGCGTCAATATTACGGCTAAAATACATAATGGTAAAGTCAAGAACCGCCAAAAATGTTTAGAAAAAATGATAGAATCGTATTCATGAAAGGAAATTCGTTGACAACATTTTATTAAATGTGTTTCTTTCCGCTATCCTGTTACCTACTAAGATTGAAATTATGAAAGTTATTATTTTGTATTAGTTGCTATTTTAAATGTAAAACACTATGTTGTATAATAGATGTATAAAAATCAAACCGTGCTTTATTAGATAAATCTCGGGAACCAATTTACACATAGAGGTCAGGTAAACTAAAAATGTTGGGAACCAATTTACACATAAAGATCAAGTCAACCAAAAATATTGGGAACCAATTTACAAATTATTTTTTACCCTTCTTAGTTTGGGAATCAATTTACATGTACCGACGCCAGGCGAGCGGCAGCGAAGCTGAAGCCCATTGTTCTGCCTACAGCTCCGGCTGCAGTCGGGGGTTCCTCCACCCAGGATGAATACCCAAAACATCCAGGGAAGAGCACTCCTGGCGACAGCACGTCGAGAAAAAGGCAGATCTCTAAAGATACCCCTCCAGAACGCCAACACAAGAAGCCAAAACAGGGCGGGTCTACTTCCCATAAGAACGGCCGGAAGGGAGTGTCGCCTCTTTTGAGGAAAGGCATCCAGTCAGGACGTTCAAGTGGGAGGCCAACCGACCCGCCCAGTTCTGGCTCCTACAGTTCGGCGGCCTCGAGGGCCAACCAGGTTGTTTTCAGGTCTAACAGACAAGGTGGGAAGGTGACCAAAGAAGAGGCGGACCGCTTGAGGATGCACCTCATTAACGAAATGAGGCGTACCAAGGCAGAGCTCCACTCCCGAAACTCCGGCCTTACTGAGGCGGGGTGGTTTTTGGTCACCACGGAGAATGAGGAATCCAGGGATTGGCTGCTCAACACCTGTCAGCCACTGACCGAGGGAGAAGTGTCCTTCACAGCCGTGAAATCGGCGGACGCCCCATGGCCGGTGGAGATTGTCTTCACCTTGAAGACACTAGAGCAGCCGAAAATAGAGTATGTCACCGAGATGCTATCCATCCAGAACACCACCTTGAGTGTTCCGGAGTGGCAGCATCTGAAGACCGAAGGACAACCAAGCAGTTGGCGCCTTCACTTCCTGGTGAGCAGGGAGGTCGTGGCTGGACTAGAGCTGGCCGGGTGGATCTTCTTCGAATTGGTCGCTGTGCGAGTTTACAGGGTAACCATTCGGAGAGCACCCACCGGGCGGGGCACTTCAGCCGAGACTTCCAAACCATCAGGAAGCAGGCAATAGCCAAGTAAGGTGGCTACCCCTATCCATGGTGTCCCCCATGGCGCAATTAAGGGTAAGTCAAATAAATCTCCAGCATAGCCGAGATGCTAGTGCTGAATTGGCAAGCATCATGGCTGGAAAATCTGGAGAGATTGTACTAATACAAGAACCTAACTTTTTTAGGGAAAACATAAGGGGACTTGGGACCCCCGGCTTTACCATCTTGGCCGGGTGTGAAGGAGTAGAGAGGCCGAGGACATGTATCGTGATGTCCAGGGAGCTGCAGGGAACTCTGTTACCACAACTAAGCTCCAGGGACATTACGGTGATCCTGCTGGAATACATGGTGAGTGGCACAAAACATAAGTTATTAATTAGTAGTTTATATCTTCCGTATGATAACGCGCAACTTCCCCCAACGGAAGAATTAATAAGGTTAATAGAATACAGTAAAGACAAAGGTTTTCCACTAATCGTGGGGTGTGATGCAAACGCGCATAATATCGTTTGGGGGAGCACTAACACTAACGCGAGAGGTACGGCTCTATTAGAGTATTTCGTATCGGAAAACCTTGAAGTAGCTAACGTAAATGCGGAACCAACTTTTGTGAATCGGCTTCGTCAGGAGGTTATCGATATTACAGTGATAACTCGAGCATTTGCGGAAAAGGTAGCCAATTGGAGGGTAAGTAGGGACATAACTATGTCCGATCATAGAATGATCCGATTCGAAATTAAATCAGATAAGATGGAGAAGCCACTGAAAAGAATTCCGAGGGCAACAGACTGGAACAAATTTAGGGAAAGTCTGGTAATGTCCATGGGAACTTTAGGGCAGGCTATTTCATCAAAACAAGAACTAGAAATTGAGGTGGTAAAGCTAAACAGTGTAATCGTCGACTCCTATGAACAAGCGTGCCCACTTAAGAAAGCGAGCGCCAAGAGGCTGCCTTGGTGGAGTGATACTCTGGACCGTCTTAAAAAAGACGTGAGAAGATCACACCGCCACGCTTTCAGGGAAGGGCGGCAGGAGCTCTGGGATGTGTATCTGGAAGCCAGAAGGAAATTTAAAATCGAGGTCCGACGCAGCAAAAGAGACAGCTGGAGGAAATTCTGTGGAGAGATGGAGTCTCTCTCGGACTCAGCGCGTCTGCTTAAGCTGCTGGGCTCGGAAAGACAAAAAGAGATTGGCTCTCTGAAAACAGGCGAACAATGGACGGCGAACAGAGAGGAAGCGATAGAGCTTCTTCTAAAAACCCACTTCCCCGGAGAGGTACAGACTACCAACTGGGACGAGGAACCAGAGCCAGAGATGGACTGGAACCTTGCCCGCAGTGTGGTGACTGAGGAATCCATAACTTGGGCAGTGGGGGAGTTCAGTCCATATAAGGCAGGAGGGCCGGATGGAATTATACCCATGATGCTGCAGGCGGGCCTTGACACGTTACTCCCTTACTTAAAGAGAGTATTCGAGGCCAGCGTAGCACTAGGGTACGTTCCACAAGCTTGGAGAGCAGCGGATGTCGTCTTCATCCCCAAGGCAGGGAAGAGAGACTATTCCCATCCCAAGTCCTTTAGGCCTATAAGTCTAACTTAATTTTTAATGAAGACAATGGAAAAAATGATTGACAGGTTCATCATGGAAGAGATCTTAACTGATTCTCCGCTACATGATAATCAGCACGCCTACAGAAGGGGGAAGTCGACTGAAACGGCTCTCCATTCTGTAGTTAGAAGGGCTGAAAAGGCAATAGAAAACAAAGAAATGGCGCTAGCGCTCTTCTTTGACGTAGAAGGAGCTTTTGATAAGGCTAAAACGAAAACTATCTGTCAAGCCCTCCAGGCCAGGAGAACACCAGTTCATTTGGTCAAGTGGGTAAAAACGGCACTGGAAGACCGAAAGATCAGCGCCACGCTGGGAGAAGTTCGCGTCGAGGCCGGGGTAAGAGGGGGTTGCCCACAAGGCAGCTGCCTCTCGCCACATTTGTGGTGCCTGGTGATGGACAGCCTCCTGAGAAGGTTAAATCTTGAGGGATTCTACGCACAAGCATATGCTGACGACGGGCTAGTAATGATCACGGGCAAGTTCGTGAGAACGGTCTGCGAGCGTATGCAGGTGGCGTGTCGGATAGTTCAAGGTTGGTGTGAGGAGAATGGTCTCTCAGTAAACCCAGGGAAGACCGAACTCATTCTCTTCACAAGGAAACGAAATCTAACAGGTTTTATACATCCCATACTCTACCAGACGAGACTGAGCCTAAGTCAACAAGTCAAATATTTGGGAGTTATTTTAGACAGTAAATTGACGTGGAAGGCACACGTTGAACAGGTGGTGAATAAGACAACCGCGATTATGTGGCAACTAAGGAGAACGGTAGGTAGGAAGTGGGGTTTAAAACCTTACATCCTCCAGTGGCTGTACACTGCTGTGATAAGACCGAGGATTTCCTACGGATCCGTGGTCTGGTGGCCAGCGGTGACCAGAGCCACTAATGCCCAGAAACTGGCCAGACTGCAAAGGCTGGCTTGTTTGGGTATTACCGGAGCATTGAGAACAACTCCCGGAGCAGCACTGAACATCATCCTGGGGCTGCCGGACCTCCCGATCTGGATTGAGAAAGAGGCAATGGCGGCTCACAAAAGGATGATCGACAGTGGCCTATGGCGAACGGACTACACAGGGAAAGGCCATACGACTATTGCCGCCAAAATGAGTAGGGATCTACCCATCATTGCGACCAAAGGCAATATTCCAGATGGCAGATTAAGACTGAGAAGGAATTTCCAAGTGGAATTTCCATCAAGGGAAGAGTGGCTGTCAGGCCAGGTACGTACGCCGAGCGGCGCACACGCATGGTACACTGACGGCTCATGGATGGCTAATACACAGTCATCCGGAGCCGGTGTATACCTAGACAACACTAAATCAGGAGAAAGCACTTCGCTGGGGAGATATGCCACTGTTTTCCAGGCGGAGGTGTTTGCTATTTTGGAAGTAGCAACCAAGGCGGAAGTAACAGAAGGTGTAGAGAGTATATATATTTACTCGGACAGTCAAGCCGCTCTCAGGGCGATCCAAAAACCCAGGGCAAGCTGTAAGCTAGTTCAGGAATGTAGAGACGCCCTAGACAGATTGGCTGTGCACAAGGAAGTAAGACCCAGATGGGTTCCAGGGCACAGTGGCATCGAGGGCAACGAACGGGCCGATGAATTGGCAAGACAAGGCTCAACGAGCCACCTCGTCGGTCCAGAACCTGGTTTGGGCTTAAGTAAAAGGCAAATCTCTCAGGAACTAAATAACTGGGCCTGGAGCAAGACAAAACACAATTGGAGAGGAAAAGAAGGATGCAGACAAGCCAAGGAAATGATTCCAAATCCTGACGGGTCCAAAGCAAGGCGACTGCTAAAAAAGAGCCGAGAGGACATCAGGAACTTGGTAGGTATTCTGACTGGGCATGGAAGCCTAAACAGACATCTGCACCTTATCGGCGTGAGGGACAGCCCACTCTGCCTGAACTGCGGGACAGGGGAGGAGTCCTCATACCACTATATAGGAATTTGTGATAGGTGGAGTCGCCTAAGGAGGAAGATACTGGGAGCACCAACACTTGCTCGGGAAGATCTAAAGGATCTGGACTGGGAGGACGTCCTCACCTTTATCAAGGTGACGGGCCGTTTCAGTGCGGGCCGGGTGTTGGAAGTAGCCAGGTAGGGGAGGGCGGATCGGGGATGGTGAAAAGGGACTTATAGGCCTACTTACCGGGCTTCGGCCCCCCCACCCTTACTACTACTACTACTACATGTACCCATCAATATACCATACAATACAATAAGTTATTTACAAAAAATTGTTGATTTATTAAATATATATTTTACGTTATGCAAACTACATGTAATTACGTTACCATCTTGCAGGATTCTTTGTACTTTGCCTATTTGGCGTGTAATAAAAAAAACCAATTTACTGAAATCTGCCGGTAAACATATGTACCATCAAAAAACTCGACTGGTAAGCATACGTAGCATAGCAAAAAAGTCCCAAAAAAATAAACAAAACTATTGTATACATACCTTAATTTAGGAACACCTTATGGATAACAAAGGAATATAAAAGAACATAATATCCTATCACGTAGTAGCAAAAGCGTAAAAACATGCAGAAATCGTCAACACGTGGCACCTCGTTCGCAGTCAGCTGTGCAATGAGGTAGATGTAATATGGATTATAAACGTGGCATTTTTTAGTATACAGCATGAAGTCGGGACCCATATACGCGTCTATCTATCGCAATTTTGAGCCTTCACGAATGCGTACGTGCTAATTCATATATTTTTCAAAGTTCTGTTTTTTTGATTTTATGCATTGCTTTAGGTTAGATTGGGTTAGTTTTGTTTGGTTGCGCACCCGGAGCGAGCAAAGTGAGCGGAGGGTCACGGGTGAAGTGAAATTTTAGAACGACAACACCGGCCTGCTGCCAAATGCGCAGGTTCGAAGGTCTAAAATTTGCCGTAGGTAGACGCGAGGGGGACCCATAGGTCCGCCATGGTACAAATACCGCTTAAATGGAGCTTCCAGCTTTTTAAAAAAATCGCTGGTACATAATATGTGTGCCGTTAGGGACGAATGGTTAAGTAGACATTTTATTTTATTCAACATTCCTTATAATGCTCATAATTCGGACCAATAGAAAAATCTCTCATATTTATGTAAATATTAAAATATAAGTTCTAGTTATATTGAGACTGAATGTTTTGGCGACAATTATGTAAGTATATAAAAATAAGCATTTTCGCTATGTGCAAGATTCATTAAGTAACATCTGGCGTCAGTAATCGGCGCACCTAGTAGCATTTTTGTTTATTACCAAAACACTATGGGGCCAATTTGGGTCGTTCTAGCTCCGAAAAACCGAATTAGCCGAATTAGTGAATTAGTGAAAAACCATGCAATTTGGCCCAACCATACTTTCCCACATTAATATGAGCAGAACATATCAAAAATCGCATCGACTCAATTGAAAATGCCGAATTGGTGGCTTTTTGCAATTTTCAGTTTGTAAATACTAATTAAAAGTCTTATCTTATGTCGATACGTATAATTTCTTTCTTGTCATTTCAACAATTTAGAGAAGGAGAAGTGAGAGAATTTTGATATCTTTCAAGCGAATATTTCCCTCATGTATAAAACATCCCATTAGAGGAGTGCAGTTCTCGGAAAATTACAGCGATAATTGCACTGTAGAAACCGAAAGAGCACAGCGATAATTGCATCGTACGTATCTATGGTAATTCCATTGTAAAATTACGATGACAGCGACAATTTATAAATAACGTCAAAGTCAAGTGAATATATATTATTAAAAATGACTCGTTTCGGATTAAAAAAATCGTATTTTTGCGTCTCTTTATTTTATTTACAGTTACATATACGTTTTTGTATTAAAAAAATATAAAAATGTATTTTTTTAAACCATGTTCTTATTCGGGAAATATTCATCCGAATTACACTCGTGCATCAAAATAACCAGATAATTTTGCATTCGAGCGTGTTGTCTTAGAAAAACTGCATTCGGTCATTTTCATATTTTGGAAAAAGAGCCCTCCACCTTCGGTGTCGGGCT